>JBAKBP010022381.1:0-38905 GCA_037953745.1 Lithodes maja
CTGTGTACTCTGTGTTATATGTATCCTCTATTACCTCTGTGCATATATTTATATGGATTCAGCTTCTCCAGTCAAGCAAGAACCTACTTAATCAATCCAATTAACCCCAGCAAAAACCTGGTATAACAATTAGAAAGAGAACTGGAGACCGGACAAAACCCTGAGGAACACCTGAGTTGATATGTTGAGGAAGTGAGCAAAGGTCATCCACAAAGGCAGCTATGGAACGGTCAGAAAGGAAATTAGAGACAAAGGAACAGATAGAGGGATAGAAACCGAAGGAGGTTAGTTTGGAAATTAGAGATTTGTGCCAGACTCTATTGAAGCCTTTCGATATGTCTAGCACAATAGAAAAAGTCTCACCGAACACCAATAGAGCGGCCTTTAAAGAAACCATACTGCCGATCTGGAAGTAGTTTATGAAAAGATAAATGCTCAAGAAATTTTGAATTACAAATTGTTTAAGAAACTTTAGAGATGTAAGAAATGAGAGCAATTGGAGGGCTTAGAACGGTCACCCTTCTTTGGGACCAGTTGAATGAGAGCAAACTTCCAGCAAGAAGGAAAGACGTCAGAGGAAAGACAGAGACGGAATAGTTTGCCTAGGCAGGGAGTCTGCAGGGAAGAACAATTTTTTATTACAACAGGAGGAAGACCATCTGGTCCGTACGTCTTCTTAATATTAAGCCCGGAAAGGGCAGAAAGTACATCCTTAGAAGAGATTATGATACTTGGCATAAGTAAGTGAGAGCGGGATGGAGAGGGAGGAATAGCATCGGAATCATCCAAGGTGGAGCTTCTAGCAAAAGTTTGAGCGAAGAGTTCAGCTTTGTCAGAGGAAGAAACGATGGTAGTGCCGTCAGAATAGAAAAGAGGAGGGAAAGACGAGGAAATAAAATTGTTGAAGTGGATTTTGGCTAGATGCCAGAAAGCCTGGGAAGAGCTGGAGTTGGACAGTTCAAAACATTTGTTATTGATGAAAGTTATTTTGGCTAGTCGAAGAACAGATTTGGCTTGATTCCAGGCAGAAACATAAAGAACACAAGATTGTTAAATTTGAATGCTACGGTACCGTTTGAATGTTTCCTCCTTATTGCGAACAGCAGTAGAACAAGCGTGAGCAAAACATGATTTTTATGCATTAGATTGAGAGAAAGAAATTTGAATGTATGCCTCCTTGCCCGAGAGGATTAACTCAGTTATGCGCTCGGCACATTCCGAGGGTCCCCGTCCACGGAAGCAAAAATCATTCCATGTGAATTCAACGAAGTACTGCCGAAGAGCCTCCCAGTCGGCAGCGCTGAATTGGCACAAACGACGCCGGCTGGGAGGATCAGATGGCTGTACTGGAGAGATAATTATGACAGGTAAGAGAGATAAGGTTGTGATCAGAAGAGCCCAATGGAGAGAAAAGGTTTACAACATAAGTAGAAGGATTAGAGGCTAGAAAAAAGTCTAGAATGTTAGGCCAATCTAGGCGGTCTGGAATATGAGTAGTGTGACGCATGTCGAGTATGAGCATGCTGTACAGAACGCCCAGTCAGGCCCCACCCTCGCTAGGATCGTCAGGGCAGGAACTTTGGCTGTAGTCTGTGTAGAGTTTCCTAACTCAGTTTATGTGAACCGTTGTACTATAAGTATTATCATTATGTATTTTGTTTTCTTCTAAGTCAACGAGTTCTATTTTATATCATTAGTTATAAGTATTGTGTGTGGGACTTATATACAATGATGAGAGAGAGAGTTATGTAACGACAGCCAGTGAGCGCGCCACGAGGTGTGTAGGCCTAACTCCCTCCTCCCTTCCTCCCTTCCTCCCTTTCAGCGCGTGGGAAGTTCTTTGTCAATCCCAGATTGAGAGAATATGACGTCATGATTGCCAGTGGGCGGTCCTTAAGTAGTTTGAGATATGCCGCTAGAGGGCCGAGTATAAAAAGAGAGGTTTTTGCCACCATGCTTCAGAACTCATCAGGCAGAGCGACTTCTCATATCCCTTGCAACTATCGATATTCTTCCGACTGATGTGAACTTTCTCTACTCTCTGAACAGCCTATTTTCTTCTCTTCTCGTCCCTTTTTAACCAATGACCCCTTTGGTGCAGATTTAGTCAGCCAAAGTATTATCGCTTGAGTTCTCACGAGATAAGTGCCTGTTAGATAGCCTATTTTTGGAAGGGTTAACTAGAATAGGATTGATTGATGTTTGTTGCACTCGTATATGTATTTCCCGGTGTACTATTATTCATGTTCCTGTTTTCTGCTGGTTTAGGTAATGCTAGACTGGGATAGGGTTCCTCGAGTTGTGATTTCCTATGAGTGCTAGGTTGGTTGAACCAGCACAATTGCAACGGAGACGTGGGAAGCCTAGGGGGTCTTTTTGATTGTGTACCGTGGGAGTTTAGCACTGTGTTGCGAGTGAGGGCTTTTGCCTGTGCCACCCAACACTGTGCTATCTCATTTGCTTGACTTTGAGAGGATCGCCAGGAGAGAACCAGATACTAGTGATCTGGATCTCTCAAGAGAGCATCCCGTCAATTACCGTAATTTGGCCGCACAGTCTTAAGGACCTCGCTAGGCTACGAGCCGCTTGCTCAGCCATTGTCTCTTAACCTTAGATATCCCAGCTAGACTTTGCTCGACCAGCAGATACAGTATAGTATTGAAGCTTCTCCTTATGTATATTATTGTTTAAGCACTATTGATTTCATGTGTGGCACGCTTAGCTACTTCAGAGATTAGTGGCCCACGAGCACAATCTTAGTAGGCTATTGCCAGTGCATTGTCGGAGTACTTCTTCTTAATGTTTGCCATATCCTATTGCTTATTCTTATAATTCTTCTTATGTCAATTTAAAGCCTTTAATTACCAGTGAGTTATTCATTAAATTGCTGTTCAAAATCCGATACTTACTTCTTACGAGTATTCGAGAAGCATCTAACTTATCAGAAGATTCCTTGCTTGATGCTCGAGGACTATTGTTTAACGTAACGTAATAGTGCCGATCCGAAGTAGAGGGTGGAGGACTTCTTAAGTTCTTAGTTCAAGGGTGGATTACTTCGGCTTCGGCCAACACTATTCTTTAGTGTTGTAGTACTTTCTTCTTTGTTTGATTGTTGACCAGACTAGATAACTCCCGTCTTGCTATTAGTCTGTTGTGTGAAACGCTAGTACCGAGTTCTTGTATACCCCGTTATAGCAGATAGAACTCTGGAGGGTAGTGGCGTTTTTTGTTCGGCTGGCAGTACTCTGGGGTTGGGATCGTGTGTTTCCGTTGTGGCAGCGAGCCATACTCGAGTCCTGTGTAAGAGCCCTAGTGTACCCGAGTGCCCGGTCGTAACAAATGGCGACCTTGCTTAGGATTTTGTGAACAGTATAATTTTTTGCAGAGTTGTACAACATTTGTTTGTTGGTACTTTAGCGTACATATTGAAGAATATTTTTTTTTTTGTAAGGCAATTAGGAGAGCATTTAAGAGACTCCAGTTAATTTAGTAATTAGTGCTTGCATAAGGGAGTTTAACACTTTTGTCTCGAGAATTTTTTGGTGAACTTCAGTATGTCGGGCCCTAGTATTGACGAGGAGCGAGAGATGCTATTTGAGGAGGTGCCGTTAGTAACTAGTGAGGAGGATGCTAGACTTTTTGTGAGTAAGCAGTACCATGTGACGGAGGAGAGGCTGACTGGGGTGAATGTTTATGGCTTGCACCTGATAGCCAAGGTTTTGGGTCTATCCAATGTAGGAGGGATGTCCAAGGGGGAGCTGATTTCCTGGGTGTTGCGTGGGCGACATGGGGTTTCGGAGGAGAGGGCGTTTGGGGGGGTTCCTCCCCAGATCCCCTCTCACTCGACTCCCACAGTGCCGTCCACTCAGTTGCCGGAGGTTAGCACTCTCCCACAGAGGGATGAGCATTGGAAGATTGGAGTGCCCTCGGGCGGTGCGTATGGTGGTTCCCCAGTTCTTGCCCCCCCTCCTTCAGTAGTGGCAGCTCCCTCTTCCGGCCTGTCTCCTGAGATGATATTTAAACTCGAGCTTGCTAAAATTGAGATTGAGGCTAGGAAGCAGGAGATGGAGAATGAGTCTAGGAGGCATGAGAAGGAGATTGAGGCTGAGACTAGGAGGCAGGAGAATGAGACTAGGAAGCAGGAGAATGAGACTAGGAAGCAGGAGAAGGAGATTGAGGCTGAGATTAGGAGGCACGAGGCTGAGCTTAGGTACGACTCAGAGAAATATTGTGCTCAAATAGACTTAGATAAGACTCGTGCAGAGTCGACAGGGATTCGGATGGGCCGGGAGGGCCAAGTAAGAGAACAGTCCTTGTCCCACTTAGTCAAGTTGGTGCCGGCATTTAGTGAAACTGAAGTCACAGAATTTTTAAATCGTTTTGAGAAGAAGTGTAGGGAGCATAATTGGCCTGAAGAGAAGTGGGCAGCTCTAGTCTCCTCAAGACTTACGGGTAAGGGTCTGAAGGCTTATGATGCACTGCCTTTAGAGTCTTGCATTGACTACCCAGTATTGAAGAGAGCTGTCCTACGGGCATACGAGTTGCAACCAGAAACATATCGATTGAAGTTTCGGGGTGTTACGAAGACTAGGGAGGCGACCTTTCTTGAACATGCCCGGGACTTAAAAGATGCACTTGCTAACTGGACACGTTCTGAGAAAGCTGAGACGGCCGAACAGTTGACTGAGCTGTTTCTGCTCGAGCAGTTTTATAAGTGTACTGGTGCAGATATGACTTTAACTATTAAAGAAAAGAACCCTAAAACTCTACAGGAGGCAGCTGAGATGGCTGACCTCCGGCTATCATTAATTCGTGGGTGCGGGTCTGCCCAGCGTAGTGAGGCAGGTAACAAGGGGCGTGACACCCCACCCCCCCGAGTTAGTGATATACATTATGCAAACAAGTACAAGAGCTATGATACCAAGACTGACCACAAGACTAACACCGTCCCATTTAAGAAGGGGCCGGGCCCTTCCCAGTACCAAGGGAAGCCCAGAGGGGAGTTGGAGTGTTATCTTTGTCATGAAAAGGGGCACTTTGCAAGAGTCTGTCCTAGCAAACCACCTACAGCAGCTGTGTCTTTGGCCTGCAACATTGGTGTGTCTCCGAAGTCTTCTGAGTTTGCCCGGGGCAGTTCGTCAGAGGCTGAGGCACAGCCAATGCAGAAACACCTGAGAGGCTCGAACCCTGCTCAGGATGTTTTTTGCGACCATAGAGGACGGGGTTGCGTGATGTGGGCGGGGCGCAAGCATGGAGTAGAGGTCTTGCGTGATACAGGTGCTTCCCAGACTCTGATGAACAATTTGACTGGCTACCCTATAAATGCGGCTCGGGTGGTAGTGGTGCAGGGTATTAATGCAACTCGGTCATACCCGCTGGTGCGGTTGGAGTTGGAGGTGGATGTGTGGCACGTGAATTGGATGTTGGGATTGTGGAGAAACTGCCAGTGGAGGGCGTCGACCTTCTTCTCGGCAACGACTTTGCAATGCCCGCTTCTGAGGTTCTACCCTTAGTCGTTGCCGAGAGGACGGCCGACGTGAGTAGGGAAGAGCAAGAGTGGGTCGAGCGGTGCCAGACACAACCCATGGCGTGTGTTGTCACCCGAGCTCGGGCAGATAAAGTGTCACAGCCTAGTCCTCCGTCTTCAGACCAGCAGAGGAACGATCAACAGGAGGAGGCTAAAGCTGGAGTTGGTTTTAAGAGTTTTGACTCGGCGGCTCTCCTGGGTGATTTAGTATTGGCACCTATGTTGGAGTCTGGAGAGGCCCCAGGACCTGTCACAGTTAGTGAGGAGGTAGGGCCGGAAGAGACTCCGGGGCAGCAACGTTGCACACGGAGAGAAAAAAGGGTTGCTCAGTTTGATATTGGGGAAGGACTTGGGTTGCTTCGGAAGCATCTAGACAGGTTGGTTCCCTCAGATATTTGTAAACTGCAGTTGGAGGATCCGGAAGTTCAGAAGTGTGGTAATGGTGCTGTCGAGATTAAACACGAGGACGGGGAAGCATGTCATGTGAACCTGTTGGAGGAGTTTGTGAGGCAACCACCTGAGCAGCCTACTGTCCCTGCGTTGGTCTGCCGCGGCCAGGGTGGAGAAGGAGAGGGGGGCAGTAGGGCACAGGTGGAGGAGAGTAGGGATTGTCATGTCTCGGCGAAGCAGTGGGCGGGGGACACGAGTCTGGTGGCTGTGGAAGCGCTAGAGCACCTGCCTGAGCAGCAGTGTGCAGCACTCCAGCACCAGCTCGGTTCATACCCCACTGGTCGTGCCGAGCCCCTGAGTCTCACAACTCGGGCGGTGCGAGATGTTCCGCAGGCAGGTCATGTGACTGTTAAAAGACCGTTAGCCTCGTTGTTTCGGTGGTTTAAGGTGGGCGACGAGGCCTTGGCATGGTTGCCAGGTCAGGGTCGACCCATGGCTGCCAAGGGTGGTGGTCAAAAGGAGGACATTGAGCAGATTGGTAGGGTCGGCTGTGGTATCGCAGTGCCCGGTCGTCACATAGCCTCCCAATGCTGCTCTAGTCTAATGCAACAGCCCTACCACAGACCGACTGTATCTGGCCATGTCGCTAAAAGCGGTGATGCTGCGCAGGCAGATGTCGTCACAAGGAATGTGGGGGTGCGCATGTACGGTATCGGCGGGGAAGCCTTAGCTATAATGAACTGTGGGAGTGACTGCACGGGTGGTACTGATTGTCCCTCTCATGACCTGGCTGTTCTAGGGACGAAGGTGGAGAAGGAGGGAGACTACAGGTTAGAAGCTGCGGTCTCGGCTGGGTTGTGGGAGGGCACAAGGCATGTTGTTCGTGGAGACAGTGCAAGGCAGTTATTTACTAGGCTATGGCAGTACTTTCGCATGTTTGTTGCTTCTCCAGGCCTGAGGTACGGGGTAGAATCCGACATGCAGGCTGGAGATAGTGCAAGGCTCAGTTTAATTCCCTGCCGTATAAATCCTGCTCGACAGCCTATGGTGCAAGCAGAGCTGGATTACGTGTGGACGAAGGATCTGAGGGATAAGGAATGTCGTGAGTGGTCGTTGCTTGTAACTTTGTCCGAGCGTGCTAAAGAGGTATGTGGTTTTGTTGTGGACGGGAGTACCTACCAGTGCAATGTTGTGCCTGACGGACTTAAGAATGCACCAGCAACGTGTCAGAGCCTGATGAATGAAAGTGAAAAGGACAATGATGCGCTGGGGCATTTCGAGATCTATGTTCCCGCCTATGGTCCGGTCGGTGTAGTTTACCCAGATCATTACCCTCTCAAGATCTTGGACCCGTTTCACAATCGGAGTATGAGGCTGACCAGGTGGTCACTAAGGTTATTGGTATATAACCTGGACATAAGCCATATTGCCGGTTGTGACAACGAGGTTGCATGTGGTCGTTCAGGGGTATATGATCCTGGGTAAATTGACACACGGGTAGCCTCCTGCTTTGGTTTGAGTAGTATTTTGCGCTTGGTGCTTGTTGGCTCGCGGTTGTAGCCCAGCGTATTGGGTCGTAAAGCAGGAGTTGAGCGTTTGGTATAGAAGAAAAATAGGCTGCCCTTATAGTGCAGCCGGAAAAAAACATATTAAAATATAAAAATCATATAAAAACTCTTTCTTTTTGATGAAGATAATTGTATAAGTTTGTCATAGCCTATAAGGTTTGAGTAGTCCACGAACTATCAAACGGCTGAGCTGCTGTAAGCTCGCTCTGGGAGCATGATATTGTGTCTTTTACTATTGTTGGGAGGAGTTATGAAATGTGAATTTTTTTTTATAAGATGTGTTTTAGTGATAAACTCAGCGTTGTTTTAGTGCCATGCGGTCGCTGGGTGTGAGGGGTTTGATGGGGTTCTGTATATCAGATTTTAGCTCAGGGTTGAGCAAGTAAAATCTTGGGGGAGGTGTGACGCATGTCGAGTATGAGCATGCTGTACAGAACGCCCAGTCAGGCCCCACCCTCGCTAGGATCGTCAGGGCAGGAACTTTGGCTGTAGTCTGTGTAGAGTTTCCTAACTCAGTTTATGTGAACCGTTGTACTATAAGTATTATCATTATGTATTTTGTTTTCTTCTAAGTCAACGAGTTCTATTTTATATCATTAGTTATAAGTATTGTGTGTGGGACTTATATACAATGATGAGAGAGAGAGTTATGTAACGACAGCCAGTGAGCGCGCCACGAGGTGTGTAGGCCTAACTCCCTCCTCCCTTCCTCCCTTCCTCCCTTTCAGCGCGTGGGAAGTTCTTTGTCAATCCCAGATTGAGAGAATATGACGTCATGATTGCCAGTGGGCGGTCCTTAAGTAGTTTGAGATATGCCGCTAGAGGGCCGAGTATAAAAAGAGAGGTTTTTGCCACCATGCTTCAGAACTCATCAGGCAGAGCGACTTCTCATATCCCTTGCAACTATCGATATTCTTCCGACTGATGTGAACTTTCTCTACTCTCTGAACAGCCTATTTTCTTCTCTTCTCGTCCCTTTTTAACCAATGACCCCTTTGGTGCAGATTTTGTCAGCCAAAGTATTATCGCTTGAGTTCTCACGAGATAAGTGCCTGTTAGATAGCCTATTTTTGGAAGGGTTAACTAGAATAGGATTGATTGATGTTTGTTGCACTCGTATATGTATTTCCCGGTGTACTATTATTCATGTTCCTGTTTTCTGCTGGTTTAGGTAATGCTAGACTGGGATAGGGTTCCTCGAGTTGTGATTTCCTATGAGTGCTAGGTTGGTTGAACCAGCACAATTGCAACGGAGACGTGGGAAGCCTAGGGGGTCTTTTTGATTGTGTACCGTGGGAGTTTAGCACTGTGTTGCGAGTGAGGGCTTTTGCCTGTGCCACCCAACACTGTGCTATCTCATTTGCTTGACTTTGAGAGGATCGCCAGGAGAGAACCAGATACTAGTGATCTGGATCTCTCAAGAGAGCATCCCGTCAATTACCGTAATTTGGCCGCACAGTCTTAAGGACCTCGCTAGGCTACGAGCCGCTTGCTCAGCCATTGTCTCTTAACCTTAGATATCCCAGCTAGACTTTGCTCGACCAGCAGATACAGTATAGTATTGAAGCTTCTCCTTATGTATATTATTGTTTAAGCACTATTGATTTCATGTGTGGCACGCTTAGCTACTTCAGAGATTAGTGGCCCACGAGCACAATCTTAGTAGGCTATTGCCAGTGCATTGTCGGAGTACTTCTTCTTAATGTTTGCCATATCCTATTGCTTATTCTTATAATTCTTCTTATGTCAATTTAAAGCCTTTAATTACCAGTGAGTTATTCATTAAATTGCTGTTCAAAATCCGATACTTACTTCTTACGAGTATTCGAGAAGCATCTAACTTATCAGAAGATTCCTTGCTTGATGCTCGAGGACTATTGTTTAACGTAACGTAATAGTGCCGATCCGAAGTAGAGGGTGGAGGACTTCTTAAGTTCTTAGTTCAAGGGTGGATTACTTCGGCTTCGGCCAACACTATTCTTTAGTGTTGTAGTACTTTCTTCTTTGTTTGATTGTTGACCAGACTAGATAACTCCCGTCTTGCTATTAGTCTGTTGTGTGAAACGCTAGTACCGAGTTCTTGTATACCCCGTTATAGCAGATAGAACTCTGGAGGGTAGTGGCGTTTTTTGTTCGGCTGGCAGTACTCTGGGGTTGGGATCGTGTGTTTCCGTTGTGGCAGCGAGCCATACTCGAGTCCTGTGTAAGAGCCCTAGTGTACCCGAGTGCCCGGTCGTAACAGTAGGGTGGTGGACTTACTGCTCTAGGTCATTTAGGATAAAAAAGATGTAAGTTTGTGGTATAATGTACTTATACAAATTAAGGTGTGTTGGAGGGCAGACTGGAATTGCCCTCAATATTGGTGAGACGCAGAACGGACCAGCAAGGGAGGCCAGATGGTGAAACAGGAGTTCCAGCTGTCCTTAACCGCCACCTGTAGCATTCCCCGGGAGTACCGCCCTGTTCGGCTGGTGCCTGCAGCTTCCTCCTCCTAAGGCAACAAATATTGTTATGTACATTGGCTTGAATAGTTAGATAAACTTAATTTCATAAATTATTTAATTTTATCATTATACCATGTCCTTGTTTATCTAATTAACTTCCATATTATCTTATTACTATTTCATTATAAGCTATTCATATACGACCTACAAATGCCATTAATTGTGAAATTCTACAGTATATCAAACAATAAAGGGAAGATTCACAATGCTGTGAATACGTGATTAGAAAACTAAACCCACTTATTTCGAAAATAATGATATTATATAGACACAACAGTGTCCACTCAACTTGCTCTATTCATGTGTGAGTGAGATTAAACCCATATTTGTGTAGTCTTTTGTTCTTCACTTCACTCCTCCCACATATTCTTACTTTAGTGATTGGCTACATCTTTCTTTATCCTTCCCATAAATTTGGTATATATTACAACACTATTTATGTTTTCAGTCAAACTTGAAGAGGGCTCAAGATGTGCCGAAACTGTTGAGTCTTAAAAATAGACTCTTTCTTTCGGTATGTGGGCTTAGTTTTCCTTCTTTATACTATAGCCAGTAGAATCTCTCTCTCTCTCTCTCTCTCTCTCTCTCTCTCTCTCTCTCTCTCTCTCTCACCACCAGAGTCCACCAGCGTGAGTCACCTGTCACACTCCACTAATTACAGGTGTGGTGCTCCTGAAGAACACTGTCAGGTAAAACAGGTCAGGAGAGAGAGAGAGAGAGAGAGAGAGAGAGAGAGAGAGAGAGAGAGAGAGAGAGAGAGAGAGAGAGAGAGAGAGAGAATATGAAATAGCCTAGGGAGATGGAACAAGAATAAAGGGGATTGAAGGAGCTGAAGGAACTCAGATCCAGACAAAACAAATTAGGCCTGTGATATTAATCGTAAAGACCCATCCCGCGTAGGTAGAGGAATGCGCTCTACCAAGTGCCCTTCTAGGTATTATCAGTTTGTCAAATACCGTTCGTAAATTTTGAGAATAATGCAAGAAGACATAGACAGACAAACACATGACCAAACATCGAGTTAAACAAATATATCGATAAATATTCATCCAAAGAAAATAATCGCCATATTTGTTTATAACTTTGGAAGGAATGGCACATTGAAATACGGAGGCCAAAGCCCCCATTATCCATAGGGCTCATACAATTATCTGTAAAGTGATCGTGTGTAATCAGAGAGTAACCATAGTGTAGTATACTGAATATCGTGAACAGCGAGAAGAATGGTGCATGGTTCAATTTGAACATCAATTACTATGAACAACGAGAGAAAACACATATTTTCATTTATTCTTTAGATACCCCGAGAACCCCCTTTGAGATACATTTCTGCATTTTCGGTAGTAAAATGTCCCGGCCAAAGGCCAGTTCCTCCTAAATTACAGCCTCGCCAGGAGAAATCGACGCCTACAGTAAATAGCAGGAAAGGTCTTAACATTGACACAAAAATGGTCCGAAAGGTCTTAAAATAGCCCAACTAGGGTGGCAGATGTCTTAAAATGTCAAAACTAATGGGGCAAAACATGAAGGAGAAGGGGGTCCAGAAAAACCCCCACTTATGAAGACTCCAATACTGAAGAGAACCTTTATAACCCCTTCAGTACGAGGATATCTTATATTTTGTATTTTGGCCAATATTAGATGGTTTGTTGCTGTTTAATTACTGTAACTCTTTCAAGGTCCGATTACGCATTTGTTTTTGTGTTCTGGCAATTATTAGACGATTATATTCAGATCAGGAGTAGTATCTGGAAGTAAGAGGGTTAATGGAGATAATCTTTACTCTTACAATTTCCACAGATCCTTCCTACGCTGTATACAATCGTCTAATGCTGACCAGAATAAACTGTCAAAATGCATAATAATCTTCAATGGGTTAAGAAGGTCCTATGTTACGTACATGGATTGTTGGGATAATAGTCACCCACTGTGAGTCTTAGAAGTACAATATAAACTAAAGAAAAACGATAGAGGAAAATGGCATCATCGTGCTGAAAGGATTAAGGGGATATTAACACACGCAGTACCGGTGACGTAGTTTTCATCATATTCTGGCAACTAGTAAACGATTATATTTAGCTTAGAAAGGATTATTTGTAGCTAAAAGGATTATTTGAGACAGTCTGTAGCCTTTTAATTGTTAAATGTCCTTCCTAAGCTGCATAAAATCATCTAATAGTTGTCGGATATAATAAAAAGAACGTCACCGGTACTGAACAGGTAAACAATGGACTGGTTAGGAAATACGGGAGAACAGGAAGAAGAACAGTAAATTGACAAGAAAAACGCATGCACTTTAACTCTTTCAGTACAGGTGACGTAATAATTTATTTAATTTCAGCTAATTATAGACGATTTGATGAAGCTTAGGAAGGATAAATGTTAGCTAAGAGGATTAATTGAAATAGTTTGTAGCCTTTACATTGATAGTTGTCCTTCCTAAGCTGAATAATATCGTCAAATAGTTATCAGAATATACTGTAAATGTCGTCACGGTTACTAAAGGGGTTAAGTCTACTCCTTCATAAGCCAACCTGGAACTAATCAACCAACCAACTAAGGCCTACTTTATTAACTACTAATCAACCAACCAACTAAGGCCTACTTTATTAACTACTAATCAACCAACCAACTAAGGCCTACTTTATTAACTACTAATCAACCAACCAACTAAGGCCTACTTTATTAACTACTAATCAACCAACCTCTAAATTTACATTGAAGCTTTCTTCCTGGAGATGTCGGTAGCAAGATATGCTTTACAGAAATATGTAATAATAATAATAATAATAAGAAGAAGAAGAATGAAGAAGATGATGATGATGATGATGATGATAATAATGAAGAAGGTGTAGTAGGATTGTACACGTGGTCACCTGCTTGTTGATTGGTACCGTAGCTCCTAAGATAACTATGGTTGAGTTGTGTGTTAGTACCGTGACTTTTACATGACCCTGTACATTCTTTCCATCAAGAAAAAGTATCTAGGTCTGATAGGTGACGTATATTTATTCATATATATATTTATTGATTGTGTATTTATGTATTTAATTTTAATCTGTGCATATTTCCTGCCTGCCTAATGGCTTTGCAATAGTGGTTGTGAAGCTTTCTGAATAAGAAATATAAAATGAATAAAACATACTGCCAATAAACTAGATCAATATCTTCATACGGTATTTCACCTAAGAATTATTACCCGTATCTGTTGGCTTAAATTTGAACACCTAGTTGACCATCACACACACACACACACACACACACACACACAAACATACACACACCCTCCCCCACACCCTCCAATCTCTCTTGATTGACAACCCCCGCGGCCCCCCCCCCCCCCCCCTCTCCCTCTTCCCCACCCTCCATCCACCTCAAGAAAATCCAGGTGTAACCAGGCTGTGTGTGTCCGTAGAGTGTATTCCTTGGAGTTCATTGACCCTCGGCCCCTTCAGTCTACGCTCATGGAGACAGGACTGTGTGGTCTATGGTACCCACTTATATTACCTGTTTCCATGCCACCCTCTTTTCTCTAATGCAGTGTTTGGCATCACTAAGCTTGTCACCCAAAATTTCAATACGGATTTTTGGCAGTGATCTCCTTTGGCGCCGAATTTATGGCAACCTGGAAATTGGTGAGTGCTGTACATACTGTAGAATAGAGTAGGGGTAGGTTCAGTACAGTACCACAGTTAAGCTAACAAACATGGTCAAATATGATAAGGCTAGACTTTGTTGGAATATGTTAATTTATGTTGGTTAGGATACGTTAAGGTACTGAACTTTCAGTGGGGTTTACTTTCAGGTGTTCAATTGAGATAGAAATTAACTCTGTGATTCATAGAGGTCATTCCAAAACTGCGTAAAAATCGTCTGTTGGTCGCCAGAATATAGTGAAAAAGTCACAGTACTGAAAAGGTAATGTCTGCTTGGATGTTATGACGGCTTTGAATTGTTATGTCACCAAATGTTTTACCGATGTATTTTGTTTCCGATTATGAATACATAACTGATGATACCAAGAACACCCTACGAGACCCTGTTCCAAATTAGTATTCAGATATCGTGAACCCTAACCTTTGTAACTCGATAAGGGCTAGAGAAAATGGGCTGTACACTTTCACACATATTCCCTGGCTGACCCTTCCCAAATGGTAGAAATATTAACTCTATTAATCTAGTCGTTTGTGAGTTATAGAGGTTAATGTTCACGATTTCTGGACTACCTATTTGGAACAGTGTATCGGTGACAATATCGGTAAGGAGTCTGACTGGTGAGTTAACTAAATAGTGTTATTACAGGTTCGCTTTTCACTAGGCTAAGCTACCACAAAATTACCGCCACCCAGTTAATGATTTAGTCGACCTCTGAATCAACCAGACCATCTAGAACAGCCATCTCCCAAGGAGAATATATGGCAGTTGAAAAGTAAATAATGCCACTATCTTCCGATGTTGTGAATTGATATACTGTATATGCTGTATATACTGAAACGTTACTCTCAGTCTTTCTTCTACTCAACAGCTGAGCTCTGGAACTCTCTCCCAGAATCAGTCTTTCCCTCTTCCTATGACTTAAATGGCTTCAAACTTCGTGTGTCCAGGCATTTTGGCTCGAACGTCCCTTGATTTTGGCCCTGTCACTCTTTCAACTATGGGGGAGGCACTCGCTATAGGCAGTTCTGCCTTTTGCCTCCCTCAATCACATAGAAAAAAATAAAAAAAATACTATTGTGTACTCGATGTAACATCTCTCTCTCTCTCTCTCTCTCTCTCTCTCTCTCTCTCTCTCTCTCTCTCTCTCTCTCTCTCTCTCTCTCTCTCTCTATATATATATATATATATATATATATATATATATATATATATATACTGTATGTATATACTGTATATATACTGTATATATATATATATATATATATATATATATATACAGTATATATATTATATATATGCATGTATGTATGTATAATAATAATAATAATAATAATAATAAACGGTTTATTAAAGAATGGCAGCCTCATGAGCTGAAAATACACATTTTACACTTTAGTGGATGAACATGAGATGTACAGATAATTATGAGGATGGTAAGCTTAGTTTACAAACAAAATAAATAAATACAATAATGATGCATGTGCAGAATACAAATTATCATAAAATAACCATGAGAGTAAGTGATATACAGTACATATACACATTTATTTACTTACTCATATACAGAACAAAACAAACGCTCACGTATGCACACAAACATACATACATACAGAAACTGTTTTGGTATGTCAGGGTGAAGAGGGTGCAGGTACTACAATGGGAGGTTAATCCTCGGTAGTGTAGGTGTGTGTGTGTGTGTGTGTGTGTGTGTGTGTGTGTGTGTGTGTGTGTGTGTGTGTGTGTGACAGAAGGCGAAATATGGAAGAGCTGGGCGTTCTATTGTTAAGGGTGGAAATACATGGATGAAGATACGCGAACACTTAATAATAGATAATGCTTATGCATAGATTTATAATCAGAAGTTGTACGTATGTGTGTGTGTGTGTGTGTGTGTACCATAATCCAGTTAGCCCCGTGATCTGAGAGGTCATATACTGTATAGACTTAGTAAACTCCGTAGAGTTATCCACAATAAAGTAAGATACAGGGGTCATCATACTGAAGGAGTTATCCACAATAAAGTAAGATACAGGGGTCATCATACTGAAGGAGTTATCCACAATAAAGTAAGATACAGGGGTCATCATACTGAAGGAGTTATCCACAATAAAGTAAGATACAGGGATCATCATACTGAAGGAGTTATCCACAATAAAGTAAGATACAGGGGTCATCATACTGAAGGAGTTATCCACAATAAAGTAAGATACAGGGGTCATCATACTGAAGGAGTTATCCACAATAAAGTAAGATACAGGGGTCATCATACTGAAGGAGTTATCCACAATAAAGTAAGATACAGGGGTCATCATACTGAAGGAGTTACGTAATTAGGTTCCATGAAAATCTATTAACATTGTGTTCTAGTTACTGTCAGATGATAATATTTAGCTTAGGAAGGACGTAATATGAAATATATACTATTATTGTTTACTTAATTTTCTTAGCCTTCAATACTAACGTTGCACTCCCTTTATTCCACTGTTCTATATTTAGGGTTTAGCTGTCTCTGCTATAAATAAGTGCTGACCACCTCGCTTGGACTGTAGGATCTGTGTGGCCAGTGTATCTATGTAAATAAATCTATAAATCTTTGAGAAAAGGCAAAGTTCATCTCTTTCTTTCTCTTTACATACAGTATGAGGAGTTGTAGATTAATGGTAGAGCGCTCTCTGGATTCAGAGGGCGAATGTTTGAGTCCACACAGAACAGCTGAAGGTTTACAATGTTCTACAGAGATCTGACTTCACCGAACGCCAATAAAACATCCCCATTTACTTACAGCACAGAAGATGGCTGCTGAAAAGCCTAGTTCACAGGTTGAAACACACATGCCAAAATACAAAATTAATTAATCTAACAGGGAGGGAGGGAACTTTCGTTGTTAACTGTACATTGCAGAGTGAATTGGGCGTGCCAGGCGGGTTGTTAACTAGTGGGCGGACAAGGTAAGCTAGGTCACAGGTCATCTTTACGGCACTAAGGATGGGGGGAAGGGGAGGGGGCGGGGGAGGAGGTGAGGAAACTCAGCAGGAAAGACAATATACATGTGAATATTAGAATGAAGAGTGTGAGGATAAAGAGGGAATGGGGGTGAATGAGGTGATTGGAAAAGAACATTAGGAGGAGCAACAGGGAGAGTAAGAGAAGCCTGAAGAGGAGTTGTAATTGTTATGCCTCAAAATTATGAGTAAGACAGTTTTCCTTCTACAAGCTCCACCAAGCAATCAGAGAGTGTGGGGATCCTTGTCGCATCATTAGCAATAGAGGCTGGGTATCAAACTGGAGGTACTGTATGGAAGTATATTGGGGTCACCCACTCCACGGACCCTACCTATGGAAGTACTTCCTTACTACTGACCCTCGGGTACCTAGGAATTCATATGTCACGATCCCTAAGCTAACCTTGGGCTAAAAATAACCTATCAAGCTATTGATTCCCACATACGAAAATACCCCTGTGAGACGCACCAAGAGAACAGCCAGCAGTAGCATAACAAAAATTATAACTGCCGAAGTATAAGAAGAGATTGACGTAAGCTCACCACAAAACAGAGCCCTGCACGAGATGACCGGACTAGTAGAAACTCCGGTAAGCTGTGAACCAACACACCCTATGACATGGAGGCAACCCCCTCCTAAGCTGTGCGTCAGTACATCCTGTAAATTTCAGGCAACTCTAAACAGGATACTCTCTTCCATAAATTAAACCTGTGAAGTAATACACTATAATCCTGTACCAGTGTTTGAGTTGAACCCGTGTAGGGCTCTAGTCATTACTTATGGTGTATACTGTTCATTGCAGAGTGGACCAGGCGGGTTGCTAACTTGTGGGTGGACAAGGTAAGGCAGGTCGCCGGTCACGATTACGGCACTCTGGGGTGGGGGGGTCAGGAAGGAAGGAAGGAAAAGAGAGAGGGAGAAGAAAGGCGAGGACGAAGGAGGAGATGGAAGAAGAAGGGAGAGGAGAAAGAGGAAGATATAAAATAGTAAAAGGAGAAGATATGGTGGAGGGAAAATGAGAAAACAAAAATAACCGGAATGGTCGTGCTGCTTATGTTATCATACCTCCGTGGTGGTGGTTATAGACATTGTATACTAAGAAACTGTATCCTTCCTCCAAGGTGTTAGTGAAGGAGAGAGAGAGTAGGAGAAGGAGCAACGGGAGAAGAATGAGGGGAAGCAGGAGGATGAAGAAGATCAGGTGAATGCAGAAAATGAAACAGTTTAGGATTATGTGATGGTGTAGGACAAACAAAGGTGTTGGTAATGGTGGTGCTACATTATTGGTGGAGAGAACTGGATTGGTGTTGCTGTTATTCTTACTGTTGGTAACCCTTTGAAGATTATGACGCTATAATTAGACGATTGTATACAGCTTAGGAAGGATATGTGGGAACTATGAGGGTAAAGACTATCTCAATCAACTCTCTGATTTCCATATATCTGATTTCCATAATTTGAATAAAATCGTCTACTAATAGCTAGAAAACAGAAATAAATTTGCATCATCAGACCTTCTAAGGGTTATTATGGTAATTTAATCTATTGGTTATAACCATTGTTTCCTTATTCTGAGAATCTAAAGCGCACAAGAGCCTAAACACCCTGCCTAGGATATGGAGGGCATATTCCTGCTCTAGTGCTGCTTGTATTTGTGTTGCTAGTATTGTGTTTATATTCCTGTTATTAGTATTTGTTATTAATGTTATTATTGATGTTGATGTTGTTATTGATATTGTTCTTGTTATGAGTTTATTGTTGTTTTTATTCTTAGTGGTGATTACCTTTATCTCTTGGGAACAATACTAGCGATGATAATAGTTGTAACCTCATTAATATTTAAGACAGTGTTTATTCCTTGGTGATTTATCATAAGATAAGTACGATCTTTTGGCGGAAACGAGGATGCAAAACAAAAATCCAAATAGGGTGGACATTTTTAATGATGATAATTTGACCATTCTTCTGCTCAATGTGATACAAGAAAGAGAGAGAGAGAGAATGTGTGTGGATAAATAACTCAACTGTGGCCTAAAATATGTGTGGATGAAAATGTTGGATGTCTGTTGAACCTGGTGATGGCAATAGTGGTGGTGATAATTAAAACAGCGCTGTGATGTGATGTTGATGATGTTAACATTGTCGGTATTACAATGTCTATTTTGTCTTTAATTCTGGCTATAATTAGGCGGATTTATTCAGATTGGGAAGAGTATATGAAACTCAAAGGTTAAGTAAGATAATCTTCACTCTTTCTTTTGATTCGTAGAGATTCTTCTTAAGCTGATAAAAGTTGTCTAATAATATTCAGAATAAATAGTAAAAGTGGGGTTATCGAACTGAATGGGTTATTGTTGTTATATCTGCAGTTTAAGGCACTAAGTAGTTTCAGAGTTATAGTGGTGGTAATGGTACCTGATGTGCTGCTTATTATCGATAGGCACTTAGATTTACCTTCCAGGTCACAAGAGCACCAACAAAAACATCCGCAAAAGTTTCTCCACCTCCCCATATCAAAGGAAACCGTGACATCAGCTCCTGATAAAATAGTATTATAGAAAGCAGCTTTGCCCACAAAAGTAGGTGACACACTGTACCAGCATCACCACCAGCCCTCAGCCCAATACTCACAGCCGAGGAAGCCTCTCAATACTGTATAAGAGGGGAACCTTAACCCCCCCCCCCCCCCCCCCCCCCCGAGCTGGCTTTCTAAATGACAGCACTCCGATCCGGGCGATCTGGCCAAAACACGTCGTAATAGTCCTAGACCTATTTTTGTTATTTTAACTGATAGAGAATTCACACAACTCTCAAAATGTTGCCCTGATTTGTATCTGTAGACTGACATTAAGTAGAGCTTTCTAGGTCAACTGGTTCAGTTGTGATGACGATTTCCGTGGAGAGAGTTTTGATGCGGTTTTAGCAATATCGGACATTTACAAACACTAATTTTTGTTCTACCAAACAACAACAACAATGGTCCGACTTCTTCTTCTTGTTTACCTTTAGTATGAAGATAGTAACTTGTAACAACCAAGTGGGAATATCATTTGGATGGTCAAAATCGCGAATTGTTAGCGAGCGGTTCATTCATCAATTGTGAGCCAGCCGGCCTCACACCCTCTTCACTCGAGGGTTGAAGCAGTACTGAGCTACTCCCTCACACTCTCCCAGTCTCTACCTTACGTAACACAGACATGACCACAGCCTAAGATCGGTTTGGAGATGTTTACACAAAAATATACCAATGAATAAGGGAATAACAGGGAAAATAGGTGATAATTGAAGGAGTGGGGGAAAGGGGGGAAAGAGGGGATGTGGATGAGTGATATGAGGTATGGAGGAAATAACCAAAAAACAAAACTTGTTTTAAGTGCTACTGGGGCCTTTTAAAAGTTTTTTTTTTTAGGCCTTACCTCTTAAGAGGGTCCTCGCCCTTGCCCATCAAAACCTCTTAAGAGTGTTCTCGCCGTTCCCCGGTTAACTAAGGCCGGTTATAGTAGTTACACTCTCTTTTAACACTTTGCTACACACATAGATATACACTGATAATATACACATGAAATAAGATCTACTAGTGTTCATGAAAGGTTGATATGTGATGTTTTCATATATATCTAGGTCGCACCCATATATATAATATTCTAGAGAATACAACGAAGTTATATTCTGAGTATTATATATACTAATTATGAGCAAGATGTATATAAGGTTTCCACGGATATCAATCTATCTATCTATCTATATGCTCAGGCCCAATCCCCATTTTTGCTATTTTTATATTTATTTTCGATTTTATTCTATTTTATTATTTTGTTTTCCTTTTTTCTTGGGGGTGGCCGACTCAAGAAAGAGCAAGAACAGGGAAAACACAAAACACAATAGAAAACACCGAACAAACACAGATAAAAACACAAATTCACACACATCTAGGTCATCCAGGAGAAGACCCAGAGACCAGGGTCACCAAGGTCGCTCCAGCACTTCCCCGGCCCCCGACCACCAGGCGAGGTTCCGATCTCGGCAGGCAGACATGCAGCGGAGCCGAAGCCACAAACCCGCCCACCACACTTCCAGGCGCACCCTTCATATTAACCGTCTCCCCGGGCCAGGCGCCTGATGGACTATTATCTAGTCCAACTTGCGCCTGACCCCTTCCCCCAAATGACCACGTGTTCACTCAACTATTTACAAGCATTCTCCATTCATTCCTGTTTATTACCACTTCCTTTGCCTGATCTATAGTCATTCCTCTATCATCTAAAGCTTTTCTTACACAGTCTCTCCATCTCAATGGGGGTCTTCCTGCCCTTCTATCTCCCCTTGTATCTGACTCACATATTCTCTGTGTAAGCCTTTCATCTCCCATTCGTTCAACATGACCATACCAGCTCAGCACCCTTCTGTCCACTCTGGCTGACAAATGTTCCTGCTGCCCCACTCTCCTATGTATCTCTTCATTCCTCAATCCATCTCTATGAGTAACTCCACACATACTCCTCAAGCAGCTCATCTCCATCACATCCAGCTTTATTTTCTCCTTTTTCTTCAGAGCCCATGTCTCAGCCCCATACATTACTGTTGGCACAACAATTCCTTGATACAGTGCACTTTTTACTTTCATTCTGAGATTTCTCGTCTTCCACATACTTCCCATTGCTACAAAAACCATCTTTCCTTCACACACTCTCTGTTTTACCTCCATTTCCATACCTCTACTCCTGCTTATCGTTCCTCCTAGATATTTAAAACACTCTACTTGTTCCAATATTTCCCCATCCAGCCTCACATCTAGATTCACCCTATGATCTCCCCTATTACACACCATTACTTTACTTTTATTGACGTTCACCTTCAGTTTCCTCCTTCCACAAACCACACCAAACTCTTTGACTACCCACTGCAGTTTCTCATCAGAATCCGCCACCAATGCTGTGTCATCAGCGAACAGCAACTGATTCAACTCCCAATCTCTACCATTCTTTCCTACTAAACCCAATCCTCTTCCCATAGTTCTCCTTTTCACCTCCCTCACCACACCATCCATAAACATATTAAACAGCCATGGTGACATTACACAACCCTGTCGCAAACCTACCTTTACCTCAAACCATTCACTCAACTCACCATTTCTTACTCTAACACATGCTCTGCTCCCTTCATAAAAACTCTTAACTGCTTCTAACAAATTTCCTCCAATTTCATAAATCCCTAACACCTTCCACATTGCTTCACGATCCACACAATCAACGCTTTTTCCAAATCCATAAAAGCCCAAAATATCTCCTTATGATTCTCTAAATATTTCTCGCATAACTGTCTTACTGCAAACATCTGATCCACGCACCCTCTTCCCCGCCTTAAACCGCACTGTTTTTCTCCTATTGCAACTTCCGTACACTTTATTATCCTCTCTATCAACACCCTGCCATACAGCTTTCCAACCACTGACAATAAGCTAATACCTCTATAACTTGAATACTCCTGCCATCTCCCTTCCCCTTGTACAACGGCACAATACATGCACTCTTCCAGTCTATTGGTACCATTGACACAGCAAAGCACACATTGAAAAGTCTCACCAACCAATCTATTATCACATCTCCACCCTTCTTTATACACTCCACAGCAATACCATCCAAACCTTCTGCTTTTCCCGCTCTCATTTGTTTTACTGCTTCTTTCACCTAATTTTCCTCAATCCTTTCATTCATTCCCTGCCACCTGGGTGGCCTGGATAACCTATCTCCATCCACCATTGCTTCAATCACTGCTTCTCTTCCATCTCTTGCATTTAACAAAGATTCAAAATACTCAGCATACCTTTTCCTCACTTCAACTGGTTCCACTAGTAATTCTCCATTTGCATCTTTCACTGACTCTTCCCTCTTTTGTCCTCCTTTCCTTACTTTATTTACCTCCTTCCAGAACATCTTCTTTCGTTCTTCAAAATTCTCACTCAACCTTTGACCCCACCTTTCGTTTGCATCTTTTTTCGCTTCTCTAATTTTCCGTTTTGCCTCTCTCCTTTTCTCCTTGTACCTCTCCCATACCTGAACACTACCATCCTGTAAAAACCCTCTCAAAACACTGTCTCTTCTCTTCAACTGCCTTTCTCACCGTATCATTCCACCACTCGCTTCCCTTCCTGATACCTGTGCTTCCTACTTTCCTTTTACCGCACACTACCTCTGCACTTGCTTTCACTCCTTCCTTAAACTGTTGCCATTCAACCTCTACTTCTCTCTCTTCCATCTCTCTCACTTCCATCCACTTTTCATTTAGTCTTTCCTTGTACTCCCTCTCTTTTGCCCTCTTCTCTAACTCACTAACTTTTATTACCTCTCTTACTTCATGCTTGTCTCTCATTCTCCTGTAACTCCTAACTCTTAGCTTTCCCTCCACCAGGTAATGATCCGACATACCCACCGCCTCACCTCTCATCACATTCACATCCAGCAGTCTACACAATCTTTCCCTTGTCACCAGCACATAATCCATCAAAGCTCTCTCTACAATCTCTCCCCTCACAAGTCTATGCCAGGTGTACTTGTGTAAACGCCTTTTTTTGAAGAACGTATTTCCTACATTCAATCTGCACTCTCCACATACATTTTTCAGTCTTTCTCCACTTTCATTTACACCATCCACACCAAAACTACCGATGACTCCCTCAACAGGCTCATTTCCTACCCTAGCATTTAGGTCCCCTAAAACTATAACATTTTCATTTTCATCAAACCCTTGTAGACAATCTCTCAAATCCTCCCAGAAACCCTCTACCTCGTCTAACTCTCCTTCACTTCCTGGTCCATACGCACTTACAAAAACCCACCTTTCACCCTTAAACCGCATTTGCACCCACATTAGCCTTGATGACACCTCTTTCCACTCTTTTATAAACTCTCTCAACTCCTCCTTCACAATAATAGCCACTCCTTCTTTCCCCCTGACTCCCTCGTCTACTCCAGAATTTCTACCTATCACGTTTCCAAAATCCACTTCTCCCTCTTCTTTCATTTTTGTTTCATTCAGTGCGAGCACATCATACTTCCTTCTTTCAAATATCCTTCCAATATCCTCTCGCTTCTCATTCGTACTACATCCACGACATTCAAAGCTCCTATTCTTAGGGTCCGGGAGCACGAACGCGTTCCCTCGCCCCTATCTCTGTCTCGCTTTTTTGGTAGATTTATTTAAGGGGAGAAGGATACCAGGCCCCCCGCCCCCGATCCCCTTTAGCCGACTTCTACGAGTCGCCGGAGAAAAGCGGTGGTGGAAATTTCTCACCCCTCCATCACAGAGGAGGCTACCTGCACCAGAAAGTGGCGGGCGTTGGGGTCGCCGCATCCCTACGCCATTTGAAAAAATTAGAGATGCAGAAGGAGAAAAAGATAGAAGGGGCTATGGGAAGTAGAGGACACCAACCCTCACTCTGACAAAGGGTCAGCCCACCATATATATATATATATATATATATATATATATATATATACTGTATGTATAATGCCCTCGCAAAAATCCCGCAACCACAAAACTACCCGAGTTGACGTCTGGAATAGCATAAAATAGTCGTTGGTGGCGAAGTCTAAGAAACCCACCATGTGTATCACAACGAGACTATCACCTGGTTCTATCAAGGAGAACTAAGGTTGATTTCTATTGTACGTCCGTGGTAGTACAGTGGGTTAGCGCACGGACCTGGGGGACCTACTGAGGTCACTATAGTAGGGTCATTTGCTTGGAATCCGTGACCATTTTGTTCCTACCTTTTTCTCTCGATGGATTTGACAACCTGAACCATTTTAAAGGAAAATTAGCTCCTATGCCCCTCTGAAAAATGACGGCTAACTCTGCTAGAGCTCAATATTCAAAATGGCCGCCAACGCCATCTTGAAAAACATGAAATGTAATATCTCTGGCATCAGATGAGCTACAAGGACGAATGAGGTGTCCTTTTTCACTAATTCTGGCATTACAAATCCACTGGAATGGTTATTGTATTGTTTTGTATTGTATATTGTATTGTTATTGTATTGTATTATACTAATTGTACATACTAATCTGCCACTTCACTGTCACTACATGATTCACTGTATGAGCCACTATCAGAATCACTGTCCTCACTTTCGCTGCTATCATCACTGTTGTTCTCTGCCTGCGGTTTTGTAGGTAGTGGTATGGATGGGGGAAGTGGGGGCTGGGTTGAACGGACAGGCAGACATAGGCCATTTACAAGATGCCATCCATGGCTGATCGGTGAGGGGTGACTTTGGAGCAGGTAATGCTTTTTCAAATATGCAAGATAGTTTGCACGCTCCAAGTGTGGACGGAGACTGTCCAAGTCAGGCACAAGTCGGATAGTGCTTTTTTTCTTCTGAGCTCTCCACTTCGCTGCCCTCGCATCTCCCAGGGTCTTGCTTTTGGTATCACCATAGACATATCGAATGACAAACCGCTCCAAATCACTGATGACCTGTTCTGTGACTAGGAGCTGTGTACCACATGCTGCTAGCAGGTCGTGTGCCTCTTTAGACTTCTCCAGACGAATAAGGGCTTAGAGCCCTTATTCATTGTTGACTCTATCCATATGTCGAGGGCGACACACGAATATGGTTTTCCTGTCATTGACTGTGCAAACATACCACTCTCCATGAATGCAGCCTGATCGACAGGAAGGGTATCAAGCACTGCGGTGAAATCGGGGAGATCCCGACCATACTTGTCATTATCATAGATTTGCATCAAAGGAAGCATGAGCTTGAGTGAGGACTTGAACTCAGTCCAGTTGCTTGTTCTGATTGCATGGATATTTTGAGTTAGAACCTCAACCATTTCCATGAATGACATCCAGCATTCTGCTTGTGGGGCACCCTCAAAGTCCTTGAAGAGAGCATCAACAAGGTCCTTCAGCTCAGCATTTCTCTCTAGCTCTGCATGTTCATCTGCAAGTTCCTGTGCATCAATCGGATGTCGAAGCTTGGCAAGGGATGCCTTTACTTCTTCAGATAGAGGGGAATCTTCCAAACGTTTGTCTACGACATGGTGGACCAGAGTCTCGTAGAATAGTCGCAAGCAGCGAACCCCACGCTTAACATGTTTTCCACGAAGGGCCTGATCAACAGACCCGTCTGCTATAACACCAGCTGCCACCAACACATCTGAGATGCCAGATCCCTTAAACCTCTTGTATATAGTGTAGATGAACGACATTTGGATGTGGAAGGGTGCCATGAATGGTAAGATTTTGCTGAACAGCTCAGCATTCTCACTTTTCAACTCTAGCATGAGCACGTAGACAGGATGATCACCAACAATTATTGCAAAAGGCATCTTTTTTTCTTCGATTGATTTTGCAAGCTTACACATCACATCATTGAGAATTGTCTTACTGGGTGGGTTGGGATAGGTCATGTGGTATATTGCTCGACTCTTCTCATCTGAATTTGACATGCTGGCGTGAAACCCTGAAAACCCAGGCACAGTCTGTTCTTCTGGCTTAGGTCTCGTTCGGTCATCTTGCACCCTGGCCAATGCATGGATCACACCACGAATTCTTTGCACCGGAGGAGGAGTACTTTGATCAGCTGGTGGCTTCCTGAGAGGTGGTTCCCCATGCTTCGCTGTCTTGTATGGGTTGACTTTTTGCATTTCACTTCCGAGCTCTTTGAGAGTTGTCGAGAGGTTTGATACAAAGTTGGCACCGGGAACTGGTCTATCCTCGTGATTCTCGGAAGGAAGTTCTGTATCAAATGATTCTGGCTGCACAAACATGACATTAGTACGGTGTGACTGGCCAGCACCGGTCAGTGTGTCGCTCTTGAAGTCATCGTTGTCGACTATAGCGATAGCAGGCTTACCCTCAGCGAGTTCGAAGGGGCAATCAGATGAGCACTTGAGGTCATTGACCACCCAAAAATCTCGCAGCATAAGTAGGTCATTGTAACTGATGCCCAGTCCATCTTTGTGCATTATGTCGACTATCTCCCGACTCTTGGTCAGTCCATGTAGCAAGTCAGAGAGATTTATCTCAAATGCAGTGTGTTTTCCAGTGATGTAGCTTGTGAGGATAGATGCAATCGATCGGACGGATGGACTGTCATCAATTGCAGACTTATTTGGGTGTTTCAGCCATGTGAGTAGCTTCAGCAGGAGCTCACTGAGGTCTTCTTCTCTCTCCAACTCGTGTATATATGGGAGCCAGGGAATAGTATTTGTCCTGATGACTTCCTCTTTGAGTCGTGCCACAACATTCATCACCAACTGATCATTGCTGACACCCAATGAAGATATTGCCGCCTCGATGTATGTACCTGCTGCTGTTGTATCATATACCAGTTCACTCACATTCTTTTGAATGCATTCATGAAATCCGATGTCTTCCTCAAATTCATTGACGAGAATTTCCTTTAAGTAGCAGGATCTTACTACTGAGTTATGTCCGTGATTTGAGATAATGCGCTTATAGTCCTGCAGCAGGCCTTGCAGTGTGCGAATTTCATGGTCTTTGAAGATGACTTGACGAATATGATGAAAGAAGAGAGCTTGGGCCTCTCAGAGGTTTACACGCTGCAGATGTTGAGTGCTTTCATCTGAGAGGGGCTTGTGGTCGCTTACATATTTGTGCCAGCACGCACGATGGTAGCGGATTTCCAACCCAAATGCTGTTTGACTATCTGGGATGGATGCAATCAGAGTGTCAAGTCTCAATCTCATGACCTCATCTTCCAGACGGACATTATGTAACTTGAATTTAGTCCAGGCATCTACTGTTGATAGGAGTAAAATCTGCTTGTCACGATCACTACTCTTGTATGCCCCTTTCATGCACCACACACATAGAGTCTTATCGTGAAGGACACCCATACTGGAGCAGAGCCTTTTAGGTGCACTGGCCTCTGGGGAAGGGTCTTGTTGATCTGATGCTTCATCTCTTTCAAGACGTTCCTCGGATTTGTGTTTGCGTTTTTCGGCTTGAGAGAGCTTGCGCTTGCTGGATAATGATCCGTAACAAGTGATATGCATGTGGTGACCCTTTGGTCCCTTCTCCCAATCCACATTTTCATGTATATGTTGAAACTTATCAAGTTCTTTCCATTGTAAAGACTTTTCCCGGATGGATTCCCACTTCTCAGGTGTAATGTTTTCCAAACGATCATCTGCGGTACATCGCTTACCACAGAGTAAAATGCACTCGTATTCATTTAATGTCTTGTCTGGTAACTCTTCACTCTCTCTTCTATTATCCATTATTTCGGTCACTTCACAAGTCGACGATTTTCATCAGATGGGCATGCGATCCATCTGAAACAGTAAAAAAGTAATATTAGATATACACCGCAGGCAGAGAACAACAGTGATGATAGCAGCGAAAGTGAGGACAGTGATTCTGATAGTGGCTCATACAGTGAATCATGTAGTGACAGTGAAGTGGCAGATTAGTATGTACAATTAGTATAATACAATACAATAACAATACAATATACAATACAATACAATACAATAACCATTCCAGTGGATTTGTAATGCCAGAATTAGTGAAAAAGGACACCTCATTCATCCTTGTAGCTCATCTGATGCCAGAGATATTACATTTCATGTTTTTCAAGATGGCGTTGGCGGCCATTTTGAATATTGGGCTCTAGCAGAGTTAGCCGTCATTTTTCAGAGGGGCATAGGAGCTAATTTTCCTTTAAAATGGTTCAGGTTGTCGAATCCATCGAAAGAAAAAGGTAGAAACAAAATGGTCACGGATTCCAAGCAAATGACCCTACTAACTAAAAAGGGTTCGAATCCCGCACCAGGTATCTCAAAACCTGGGGAGATTTTCGAGAGGGTTAAATTCCCTTCGTACAACCCGGCATTTCACTGGTGGCAGTCAGGGTGCGTGATCCGGTAGCTAGATAGAGCACCCATCACGAGAACCTGCGCCAGGCATCTCAAAGCCTGGACTATTGAAAATGCTGGAGTGATATGGCTACGTTACGTTAAGACGTTTAAATTTCGGCCTAGTCAAAGAAGGATGTTGTGTAATGCCCTCGCAAAAATCCCACAACCACACAACTACCCGAGTTGACGTCTGGAATATCATAAAATAGTCGTTGGTGGCGAAGTCTAAGAAACCCACCACGTGTATCACCACGAGACTATCACCTGGTTCTTTCAAGGAGAACTAAGGTTGCTATTCTATTGTACGTCCGTGGTAGTACAGTGGGTTAGCGCGCGGACCTGGGGTACCTACTGAGGTCACTAACCAGGGTTCGAATCCCGCGCCAGGCATTTCTAAACCTGGGGAGATTTTCGGGAGGGTTAAATTCCCTTCGTACAACCCGGCATTTCAATACATATATATATATATATATATATATATGAGAATATATGAGAATATGTGAGTCAGGTACAAGGGGAGATAGAAGGGCAGGAAGACCCCCATTGAGATGGAGAGACTGTGTAAGAAAGGCTTTGGATGATAGAGGAATGACTATAGATCAGGCAGGGGAAGTGGTGGTGGACAGGAGTGAATGGAGAATGCTTGTGAATAGTTGAGTGAACACGTGGTCATTTGGAGTAAGGGGTCGGGCGCAAGTTCGACTAGATAATAGTCCACCAGGCGCCTGGCCCGGGGGGACGATTAATATGAAGGGTGTGCCTGGAAGTGTGGTGGGAGGGCTTGTGGCTTTGGGTCCGCTGCATGTCTGCCTGCCGAGATCGGAACCTCTCCGGGTGGTCAGGGGCTGGGGGAGTGCTGGAGCGACCTTGGTAACCCTGGTCTCTTGGTCTTCTCCTGGGTGACCTGGATGTGTGTGAGTTTGTGTTTTTTATCTGTGTTTGTTTTTGTGTTTTCCCTGTTCTTGCTCTGTCTTGAGTCGGCTACCCCCAAAATGGGGATTGGGCCTGAGCATATAGATAGATAGATAGATAGATATATATATACTGTATATATTAATATATATATATATATATATATATATATATATATATATATATATATATATATATATATATATATATATATATATATATATATAATTATATATATATATACTGTATATATATATATATATATATATATATATATATATATATATTTATTTATTTTTCTATGTGAGTGAGGGAGACAAAAGGCAGAACTGCCTCCCCCAGAGTTGAAAGAGTGACTGGGCCAAAATCAAGGGACGTTCGAGCCAAAATGCCTAGACACACAGAGTTTGAAGCAATTTAAGTCATAGGAAGAAGGAAAGACTGATTCTGGGAGAGAGTTCCAGAGCTCAGCAGTTGAATAGAAGAAAGTCTGAGAATAACGTTTTACTCTTGGGTTGGAGAGTTGCACAGAGTACGGGTGGGATTGTGTTGCAAGACGGGTACTACGTACCCTACGTAGAGGAGGTGGTATACCAGCTCTGAGGAACATTGATTATTATAGTAGCGATAGAATAGTGAGAGAGATGCAACATTGTGGCGAAGAGAGAGAGATTGCAGAGAGTTGGTGAGTGGGCGGGAGTTAATGATACGAAAGGCTTTCCTTTCTACTTTGTCTAGGAGTGCGGTGTAAGAGGATCCTCCCCACAAATGTAAACAATACTCAATACAGGGACGCACTGTGCCCCTGTACAGAGCAAGAAACTTTGCAAGGGTAAAGAACCCCTTGAGGCGGTAGAGCACACCTAGCTTCTGGGAGGCTGCTAGCTTAGCAAGACTGGTAATATGGTTCTTCCAAGTGAGAGGAACATCATATATATATATATATATATATATATATATATATATATATATAGTGTATATTAGTGTGTGTCATGTGTGTGTGTGTGTGTGCCGGGTGTGTGTGTGTCGGGTGTGCGTGTGTGAGAGTATGTGGATGGCATCAATAGGAAATCCGGATATATTGAGGCTGTAGCGATGATGATGATGATGATGATGATGGGAGCTGATTTATGATGGTTATGGTGATGATGATGATAGTGATGGTTGGCCCTGACAGTTGAGAGTCATGGGAAAAGTCTGGCACGTGACATGAGCCTATCTGCATGACGGAAAACTTAGGCATGTAAAATATGGCAGAATAAAGAGAGAGAGGGAAGGGGAAAGCGCCTCCTCATACAATGTTGCACACATACACGCATATGTGTGCACACATGAACACAGTATAATTTATATAATATTTATTAAGCTCATATTTTCGTAAATGTCATTCCATAGCATTAATTTGCATAAACATTAGCCTAGTTTGATACTTTTGTATAGAAAATAATGTGTTTGTGAATAGGATAAATGGGCAGATAGGGGGATAGCAATCAACGAGTGCAAAGATGAAAAATGTGGTAATTTATAGGAGATGGGAAGCTATTACGGGTAAGGGGAGGGGAAACAGGGGGTAGGGGAGACGGGGAGGTGGGGAGAGAAAGGTAGGGGAGACAGAAGGGGGAGTTTTGAGAGAGGAGTGAAGGGAAAGCTATGGGATATTTATAAAATAAGTTGGTAGAGGCAATGGAGGGCGGTTGGAAGCGTGAGGAGGGGGAGATAAATATGTCCATGAATTATGTTGTTAAGTATGTAGTAATGGAGTTGCTTCTCCCATGCTGGAAGATGTATTGTAAATAGTTGATGATTTAAGAATACTCCTATTCTATTTTAAATAATAACATTCTCATTAGTTCGCTCATAAAAGTGTTTTTCCTTAGTATATTATTATTATTCCAGATAGTCTTGATTCAGCTGTATTAACCTCGTCAAAACAAAGTTTGGTGGAAATTATGTGAACGTCCTTGCATGGCTATTTGTCTGTTTGCAAACAATATTTAAAACAAAACTCATGGAAGAATGTTGATGAAGCCTATTATGTGCCTACAGTTGGTACTTTAATAAAAACTTAAGAAGATTATGATACTGACACTTTCATCTGACTAAGAAAGGTAGCTGGGAAAAATATGAATATATATTAAGTAAATAAATCATGACTTTTTTGTGTGTATGTGCACTATTATGCCAGAATGTCTTGAAAATACGATCATGTCAAAGAGGGCTATTACAAATAATTGGAAGTTATTTTTGTTTACAGTTAATTCATCTGCTGATTTTATATGTACTGGTATTATATGTTATCCAGCTAACAGCTTGAGTCAAGGGGGTGAAGAGGTGAACATATCAGTATATTATATGCCTTCTGTTATTACTTTTGACAAACATTTGACTACTCTCACCCAATCAACGCCACCATAAATTACCCCCCCCCCCTCTCTTTTATATACGTAAGTACTGTAATATATTTGGCATGGCACAAGTATCGCATACGTGGAATACACTTATTTCCTTAATCATTACAAGTGATTATATTCAGGTTAGGCAAAGGTCTATTAAACATGGGGTAAAATACTAGTTCATCGAATCTTTTTTTCAACACTTACATCTCTCTCTCTCTCTTTCGTAGGAGAGTCGAAGTTAGCCCGTCTTTACGAATCCGAGCTACATCTACTCCGACTATTCCGATAAGTCCAGTTATAAGACTTCTTTCCTATTCTTTACACACGCACACAAAATTAAATTAATATTAAGGACCCTACTGCTCCTTCTTGCTGGGAAGAGAGGCTTTTGACACCTCTATAAATAACATCATTGAATGCTTACAGGTTGTGAGAGACTGGAATTAGAGGAATTCCAGGCGGTGGGGACCGATTAATGGAGTGTGGCTGCAGTGCCCCGATAAGCCCACTCCTAACGTGTAATGCTGTATCAGTCCCTGTTACCGTTCAATGGTGCAAGTGGCTGGATTGCTCTTAGGTGAGAGAACTTTACTGCCATGTTGGTTGCCAGGCCAACTATACTACCTGGGTTTGTCTACTGGAATAAGTGTGATATCCCAAGATCACTTGATTCTAGAGTCTGGCCGTTTGTAGGTGGTTAGTAGTACTTATTAAGGATTCAGGCTCTCTCTGTCACTCCTTTCGGAAAATCAGTGTCTTTAGGACAGAAGTGCTGCTCAGTTGGGTGCTGCAGCACGTTGGGACTGTCTGACTTCGGGGAGAACTTTAGTTTAGTGTGTCCGGCATAGCGAAGTCGGAATCTTGAACAAAACGAACACCATTGACGACTAGGCGGATGCTGATGATGTGGGTATAATTCAACACCACCACCCCATTTTATAGCATTGTATTGGTTATTAGTTTTCCGTGAAGTTTAGAAGCCTTTACAAAGTATTTGAATTGTTAGAACAAGATAAACCATGTCAGCTACTGGTATTTCAAAACTTAAAGCATATTGTGCTAAGTGCAGGAAGCTAAAATGGTAGATTGACTTCAAAGAAAATGCATATGTCAGCATCCACCATGATAGTCTCTGTCTCTTTTTTTAGATAGAAGGAAAACTCATGAAGGAGGTAGATGGGATTAAGGAACAATTCAAGCAAGGAGTCACTGAGAATACAATCCTGAAGAACAAAGTTTCTGAAGGAAGAAAAGAAATAGAAGAGTTGAAAAAAGAAAATAAATAGCCTTAAAAGTGAAACTTATGTGAGAGAGTGGCAGTCCTCTTCCTTCAAACACCAGTAGTACAAGTCAAGCAGGTGGGAATAAGCAAAAGAAGAATACAGTGCCAGTCCAGGAGCAAACAATTGAAGCAGCAACTACAGAAGAGTCTGCGATTCCTGCCACAGCTAGTGCTAGTGACCCTCGCTATGCTTGGAGAGAGGTCAAACACAAAACTAAGAAAAAGACGAGATAGAAATGTGAGGTTAACACCTCAAATAGATTTAGCCCTCTAGACAGTGTCAACAGTCAGTATGAATTCCCTAAGTCCTCACAGAACAGAGGGAAAAAGGATAGTCAAGTGCAAAGTGGCCCATGAAATGCTAAACCTACTATGCATCATTTAAACCTGAAAGGGACCAAACTTAACATGTCAAGCAGGTTTGGTCTTGTTAGTGACAAAGAAACAAAAACAATTTTGATTGGAAATTCTCAGGTCAAAGGACAAGAGTCTCACTTTGTTAAGTTTCGCCGAGATGTGAGAAAGGTGAAGAGCCTCGCAGGTGCAAAGACTTCCCAGATAACAAAGGAAGTAGGAACAGTCTGGTCCAAGACTAAGTGGATGGCAATAATAGGCGAGGTCAGTGGTAATGACCTGTTCTTCAAAAGATATAAAGTCGGTGCCACAGAGTCGATAATAGGAGAGGTCATGACTCTGACTGATGAGCTCCGACTCAAGGCAGACAGAGGCATGATAATTGGTATTTTGCCCAAGATGTACAAAGGGAATTCTGCTACTAGCAAAGCAATAGGCTTAAATTGTAGGTTAGCTGACCTGTGTTCCCAGAAAGGGGTGAGATTTGTAGACCCAATTGAAGAGTTCTATGGGAAGCGAAACCTCTACCTCCGTGACAGTGTGCACTTGAGCATTAGTGGTAAAATCAAACTTGGTGATTTCCTAAATCACCATTTTTACAGCTTGCTGAGGGCAAACAAAACTGTAGGAAGCACCCCCAGTCGGAAAAGTTCAAACCCTCACCAGCAGTTGATCTCAAACTTCTAAATAGAGGTCCCACAAAAGAAGGAGTTAGTCCCTCTGAGAACAAGAATACCTCTCAACAATTGGCAGAGTTCCCCAATAGATTGAGAGAGAACCGGCAACTCCCTCTAGACTCTACACCTCAGTTGCCACTTCTGAACCACTAGATAGTGGTTCTTCTACTTTAGGTGAGGATTCACCACATATAGGGAATTGTAACACCTCTGATAGTGTACAGAGAAATAGTGTGCAAGAGAATGCACTACCCCCAGAGACCCCTTTCTCTTTGGGAGACGGGGTAAACTAGGGGGTTCTAAGAACAGCCTGAATCCCCTTAAGGTAGTATTATATAATATTAGGTCAACTAGGTATTAAGTCTCCGAACTTTGGGCATTGTTGTCCACATAATGCTTCGATTTAGTGGTTATCACTGAATCCTAGCTTCACAGTGATACCAGAGATTGTATTGGGGAATTTAAAATACCTGAGTATAGAAGGTTCCACAAAGACCGAACCATGCAGGAAGGGGGCGGATTTCTTTTGAACATCAGAGATTTTCTAAATCCAATTTACTGCAAGATCAGGTCAGAACATGAACTGCTTGGAGTAGACCTCAATCTAGGTAACTCAAGCTATAGACTCGTTCTGGTGTACAGGCCTCTACATATTTTTTTGAAAAAGATGAACTTCTGTACACAAGACTGATTGCTGTTATCGAGGGTAAAACCAGTGTGAACTTAGGTGACTTCAATTGTCTAGTAAACTGGGAAGCAAGAACTGCCGATGCTGAAGGTAGGCGTCTTGTGGACTTTGCTAATGATAACTTTTTGACCCAGTGGGTGAACGAGCCAACTAGAGGGAACAATATACTAGATCTTGTGTTCACCACTGAAGACGAAAGTGTGACCAGTTTATCTGTTGAGGAATCACTCGGAGGTAGTGACCACAGGTTAGGTTCTCTCTTCACACCTTTTGCGACAGACCCACGGGTCCTCAGAGTGCAAAGCTAGATTTCTGTTATGGAAATTTTTAAGGCCTTCGGGGAAGCTTATCCCAGATCAGGCTTGAGGGTGAGGATGTTTGTCTTCGAAAAGACCTCGAAGATCCTTTCTCGTTTGGAACTTGTTACGATCCAGGTTCTCAAAGACACAGGGCTCTTCAACATTGGACTAGATAATGGCAAAACGCAACAACGGTAACACTAGATCCAACCCCTGCCTTAAACACTGGAAAACAAAACACCATTACCGCCCTGAGTCGTGCCTGGACAACGAGGTATCCTATGACTCGGTAACTGGTGCACACACACTAGGCTGACGCTCAATGAAACAGCCTATTCTCAAACAGTAAAAGATTACTCGATTATGTTACACAAAGAAAAGATAGTTAACGTGATTAATTAACGTTACGGTAGATACTCAAATAACTGGCACTCCTGTATTAAAGAAAGTGCAATGCTAGTCCTGCAACACCAACTGGAAACTTCTGAAATAAGTCTGATGATGGGAAGATGTTCGTAAAGAATCTTGAACAATTATAATGCAGAATACGGGTCACAATAAATGCTAGGACATATAGTAATAATAGGCAGGCGAATAATAAAGACTGCGCAAAGGTAGTAATGCTCGACAACTAAAGAAATGCTTCGTGACACAACGCAACAGCCTACTAGGGTTGTGCAACTCAACAACAACCTCGGCTCAAAAGTGCAGTGAATAATAATGTTGCATACATATAATAATGGGGCTTATCTCTAACCAGTGTCTGCTCAGTTAATAAAGTCTAGCTGGAGTATCAAGGCAGGGCAACAATGGGTGAGCATGCGGCTCGTAGCCTAACGTTGTCCGAAGGTGGTATAATGAAGATTACGTTATATGACGGGGATGCTCTCTTGATAAATCTAGGTCTCTAGTACCAAGCTCTATCCTGGCGATCCCTCAGAAGTCAACACAAAGAGGCAGCACTATGTTGTGAGGGATAGGCTATGGCCCTCTCACACCACAGCGCTGTGCTCGCAAAGTAAACCCCCTCGAAGACAACTTAGGCTCCCACAGTACCTGTCGATGTCGTGCAGGGCTTAGCTAACACTGCACACATCGGAGACAACGACACAGTAACCTTACCCCTAGTCTAGCTTTAGATAACCAAGCAGAATCACTCAACACCTTGCCAGGGAGACATATACCGGTCTACAACCTTCCCGAGAGAGGACACATACGGAAAAGTCCGTCTCTCTAACCTCAATAAAGCATAATACCTCCTTAACCTAATACATGGAAATATCTGAGAGCTTCGCGTACAATACGACTGGTCGACGGTGAACGTCTATGCTGAAACCAGAAGGGATGTTGAGTTTAATAAATATTAGAGAATGAGAAAGGAGAAGTCGAGAGAGAGAAATAGTATGCAAAGTGGCGAGTATGGGGGACAGAATTGCAAAGGATGTAGGCGATACGCGTGTCAGGCAAGCTCTGAGCTGGTAAAGAACACGAGGCCGCAAGGGGAAGGGACTAGTTGACCACCCGGCCGCCAACGCCGTCAGCGCCCAAGCGAGCCGCGTCATAGCTCACCCCGCTGCCAGGTGTACTCCCTCACCCTCTCTCGCTCGCCTCCCACACAAGCAACATTTATATTATAGCGAATATAAAATATAAGGCGCGGTCACAGACCAAAACAAAGACCATTTCTAGACTGTCTGTGGCAACACGACACTAATTAAATAAAGCAGATCATTCTAGGACAACTGTAGCCCATCCCCCCATCCTGGCGAGCGCTAGCGAGCTGCAATGCCCCACGCAACCATTCTGCTAACGCCGGGAGGCATCACAAACTGCTTACCTGTGACTAAGCATCACTGACCCATACTTTTACATAATGCTTTTTGGATATTTATTAACTAACGAATCATCTACAAGGACCTGAGTGATAGTTAATTACCCCACTGGACTTTTCCGCTGGGCGGATTCAAAGTCATGTCATGCCGCATGAGGCTATCTGTATAGGCGAGTTCTCTCGGCCGGGCCGAAATCACCCCCTTAGGAATCTGCACTTCCGGCGGGAGTCTGGTGGTACTCCAGACCACGCCGGGTTCCTTGGATCTATTCCCCGCCCACCTGCAAGGCGAGCCTCTGGCATCAATACTCGGTAAAGATCGCCAGAGGGAAACGCCAAGCTTTTTAAGAGTATTGACTTGTTTGGGCAAGGCAACCCCCAAAAGCTACCCACATAAGTCAGAACGTCTCCTGACACCTTTCCAACATGTATAATAACACCACATGAAAGCGAAGGTCACATCTTAAGGCTACAGCATAATAATAATTAAGCAATCGATAATAACCCCTAGCCTACTAAGAATACCCCTAATGAGGCTGGCCACGAGGCTCAAGGAAAATATTTCTTAAGTTATTATTTATTTTTTTATTTTTTACGAAGTTTTTTCGTAGTGAGTACCCAATCATAAAGACGATTCCATAAGAGAATGAGCGTTGCACTTATGATGTCGGCACTCTTTCCCCTGTGGCAGGTGTTAAGGTCGTTGCACACTGACACGACAGCCCCTTCAAGACTGGCACGAGCACCCACGACACATACAAATCCTGTGTCTTGCCGAATTTACTAGAGATCGAGGCAAAAATGGCTGGCATCGTTAGAGTAGTATCTCTACCGTATCTCTTCCGCACGACTTGACAAGACTCTAGCGATGCCGATACGGTGGAGAAACGAATGCTACGAAGAAGATAGGAAAAGTCGAGAGAAGGGTACACGACTAGTCCACGGAAAAGATACGACCCGAAAGACTGCGATACAACTCAGAAGAATCGTATCGACGCCGTGAGACGTGCAACCGGATTGAGGCTAAACGCAAATTTATTTATTTTTATTTTTTTTTGCCAACTCGACCGTTGCCAATTTTCCGCACGGAAGAGATACGGTCCGCACGGCAGGCTTACGCACCAGACAACGTTGATACGGGCCATACAGCTTTGATACGGACCATACGATTGTGTTACGGCGAGTTCGTGATGGAGACCAAACTCAGACGATTATTTACAGTTGCCGGGGGATTCCCACAAACTTTTGAACAGCTCAAAATCTCGTATCGACCCCCGATACGTCGCTTGGACCGTGAGAGTCACCCACGGCTAGTTTCCGATAACCACGATTATGTTGCCGATTCGCCGTATCAGGCTGAAATTTCGAGTCGGGAACTCGCCTGGAGGGGCTTTCGTGTCAGTGGGCAACGACCTTTTCAAACAGGCTGACCGCGGGTGTTAGAAAGAGAGCTATTATATAATAGGCATATCGTCAATGATTTCGGGGCCACTACTAAATATTAGGTTTCCTTCTTCCCTTCGGGACTCAAACCTATATTAATGTAATTTGGTGCTCATTAAAAGAGAAGCTTATGAATAGAAAAGCTGCATTCGTTCCTACTAAACTTACCAAATCACGATCAATCCAAACAAAATGGTTCACAAGTGACATAGCTTCAGCAATTAGAAAGAGAAAGGTTGCATACAGAAAGGCCAAAAGCAATCAAGACCAAAGATATTTGGATTCCTACAAAAATATGTGTAGGAGAGTGGGATCTCTGATCTTATAAAGGCAGCAAAGCGGAATGAAGAATTCAGGGTTGCGGTCCTCTGCAAAGAGAGTCCTAAAGAGTTATTCAGCTATGTGAACAGCAGGAAGCCATTCAAAATTAGCATTGGACCTCTCAGGGATCCAACAGGCCAACTACAAACTTTTGACACTGATAT
>JBAKBP010022382.1:2500-38901 GCA_037953745.1 Lithodes maja
ACATTAGGAAAATAACATAAGGAAAAGCACTTGTGTGACCACCTTTAATGTACAGATGACCAACATTACTTTGGTGTTGCCATTTTCTCTTTATTATTCTGTGTGCACTTAATTTGATATTTTCCTCCTTTTATGCTACTACATATTACCTTTAAGCATTATGTTTTCATATGTGTGACTGTTTTTAATTAGTCAATAGTGTGTGTGTGTTTTTTTTCCCCAGACTTGTGTGTGTGCCTGCCATGGCTTTGTATGTTTTCTATTTTTCAGTTTTGCTAACCCAGTTCTTTCCCAATTTTATGTTCCTGTATATCCTATACAGTATATATTTTACTTTATGTTTACTGGTAGTAGCCTACAGCAATGTGTAAATACTATGCTGTACTTCCTCCTTTGTTACCCAAGTACCTTCATATATCCTCAATCTTTTTAGTATACAATGACTTTTCTTCCCTTTATTCTGGCTACCAGTAAACAAATATAATCAGCTTATGATGGAATTTTGTAAGTTAAAGGGTTACTTGAGATATATATAGCCTTTTTATTCTTGTGAATCCTTCCTGAACTGCATAAAATCAAATAATGATTGCCAAAATATAATATAGAAAAGTGCCATAGAATATTGAGAGTAAAGCTCCATATCCCTACAGTATGAGAGAGTTCTATTCTGCCTAGCATTAGATTTACTCAACTTAGGAATCAAAGGCGTATTCTCGGTTAACCCTCTGATTCACATGGATCACTCTCAAATTGATTAATATCTAATGTTAGCCAGAACATTAGAAAGAAAGGCATCCTAGCACTGAATTGAGAAATCACACCCGTGCAGCTATAGCCTTTGCAGTAACTCGGTAGTTGTAGGCTAGCTTTTGGTACAGGTTCAATCCCCCTAAGTAATGTTCTGCTTTTCTAAAAGCCATTGATCAGGTAATCCCAAAAGGGCAGGGACTTTGACATTTTTCTTTTTCTATCTTTAACCCATTTTTCTCAAAAAATATTTCATAGCTCCTGATCAAATTTCTTATCTCGATTGCAAACAGACACACATATATCCTCTGTTACTTTCTTTATATTCCTGTGGCATTGCAAAGTTGAATACTGTATAGGTAATTTCAACCCTCTGGAAACTCCAAAATTACCAAATAGTGCACAGGAGAGGCTGGGTGAGGGCAAGAGGCATGATAGTGTTATAGAAGATTTCTCTCAACCGTGACTTGAGTCAGATTTAAATATGTGTGGGTGAGTCTCTCCCACCAGATGCCACTTAAGACAAGAAACAAGGCTGGAGACAATATGCGGGATTGTGTATATCGGCCGCTCTAGTGATTAATATGTCTAAGTCTTACCTTAGACATTCCTGCTTTATATTACCTCTGATAACATCCCTATCCTCATTCTTATGCAGTTCAGTTCAGTTCATTGGAGGACCTCCTGTAGAGGACTGCTTTAGGGCAGCATGATGTACGAAGGTTTGAAGGAGAAGTTTAGCATAGGACCATAACACAACTTAAGTACAGATGACATACAGTACTGTACTTAGTATTATCCAAGAATTACCATAGAAAATCAAACTTATCATCGCAAATTTTATTAATTTAAATTTGTATTAGCTGTGTGTCCCGCATGTGCGAAGGTGACCCACAGAAGCATGAAACACCCAAGAAAAATAATGAGGACTATCTTTGCTAAACCTTCATATTACACCAACCTTACCTTTTTTTAACATTGTGTTCACCAATAATATTTCTGTACTGTATCTGTCCTGTCAACTCCATAACAAATGGAATGTATGCAGGTTATTTTATTTAAGCACAGCATTGCTTTCTTCCATTTTTTTTGTGGTTATGCTCTTTAATACATTGATATTTAATGTAATTGTATGTGATATGTCTTCTAAATTTGATAGATTATAGATTGTCTAAGATTTTAATATGGACATTTTGTTTGTTATTTACATTACTATATTGAACACCAATAAGTGAAAACTTCTGTCATGAATAATATATTTAGAAAAAAAAAATCATACAGTAAACCCTCGCTAACTCGGGACTAATTTGGGGGAGACCACTTCCGAAAAGCCCGATTTTCCGAGATGTCCGAAGTCCGACTTATGTCCGACTTAAGAGAGGGAAAATTCCGAATTAGAAGAGGAAAGTCCGCTTCAGAGAAAATTGAGATAATTTTTTTTTTTTTTACATGTGAAATTCGTCATATTAATGACAAATACGACCCTTATTATGTTTTCAGGGACAGTACAGTACATAGTAATTAATATTAACACAATAATTAAAAGGCACAGGCTTCAATTCATCCTAAAATAAATTAAAACCGAGTGAGAGAACATTGTTGTTGTTCCCCAAATTGCCTGGCCGAACAGCCCCAAGGCCCCGAACAAGGCCAAGGCCATAACCAAGCGCCCCCACAGAACCATCCCTGCCGACCACAATAAAGCCTGGGTGACCGAAGCCACTCCGTGGCGGGGAGCTGAGGAGGGTGCGGAAATGCCCGGGAAACCAAAGCCCCACCCAGGGTCCTGTGCCCCTCAGCAATTATGAAGAGAAAGTTGAGGGGCAAAGGAAAAATGTGACGCTTTGGCTTCCAATCTTGGTAGATTGGGAGGTCAATCCACGGAAGAGACGCCGTCACTTGAGATCTAGTAAATATATAAGTAAAAGGAACAGTCAGTGTCAGCTATGGGTATGGCAGAGATCGCTCAGTTCTCACTCTGATAGACCAGCCCATCACCACATGACTAGAACCCAATCCTCTCAGCATCAGCTAGGAAAGGCCCTAGAAAGCCGCCTTTGGCGGGGGGGATAGCTTCCCTATTTCAACCCCTTTTGGGGTTGGGCACCCGCCCTGAGAGAACATTGTAAACCCGGACACAAATCCCTTCCAACTCGGAAATTTCCAAGATATACAGGGACATTTCCGAGAGGCTGATGCCATTCCGAGAAGTGCGGGTTTCCGACTAAAAAGAGTCCGAGTTAGCGGGGGTTTACTGTACATGCAAAAGGAAGTGTTTTTTTGTACAATCTAATCACTATATACTTAGGTATTTTAATCAGTGTCAAGTAATCAAAAGTTATCATGGCTGTTAATAGTTTTGTAAAGGAGCTGTTGGTGGTGATTGTTTTTATAAAGGCTCATTTACAGTACTGAGGAAGGAGTGAATATTGTATGTCTTATCAACCATGGCAATGGACAGACCCAGAGATACTGTATCTCAGTGTCTGGTTCCCTGGAACGCCCTGAGAGAACATTGTAAACCCGGACACAAATCCCTTCCAACTCGGAAATTTCCAAGATATACAGGGACATTTCCGAGAGGCTGATGCCATTCCGAGAAGTGCGGGTTTCCGACTAAAAAGAGTCCGAGTTAGCGGGGGTTTACTGTACATGCAAAAGGAAGTGTTTTTTTGTACAATCTAATCACTATATACTTAGGTATTTTAATCAGTGTCAAGTAATCAAAAGTTATCATGGCTGTTAATAGTTTTGTAAAGGAGCTGTTGGTGGTGATTGTTTTTATAAAGGCTCATTTACAGTACTGAGGAAGGAGTGAATATTGTATGTCTTATCAACCATGGCAATGGACAGACCCAGAGATACTGTATCTCAGTGTCTGGTTCCCTGGAAGTAAAGTTGAAAAACCTTAACCTGGTCCAAGGATCTCTCGGTTCTTAGTTGTATTCTAAAAGGGAGTTAGGGATAAAGAGAAGCCTTTCTTGAGAGATTATCCTCCTTTGTCTCAAATAAGCATATGATAACGAATTGTAATGTTTTGTTATAACTATATTTTATATTTAGATTTAAAAAAAATTGCCATTCTTTGTTACTTAAAAAGACTCCTTTAAAAAAATAAGTAATATGAATATATAATCCAATACAGCTCTAGTGCTGTGATCTTAATACAGTTTAAGCCTTGTAAAGTAGAAAATCCTTTTCACTTCATAAATTTTAACATCCATACTGCTCTGACGGGTGGATGGGACTTGTTAACCTTGGTCGGCAACTCATCTAGGGGAGACAACCTTATACAAATCCGGGTGGATGGGACTCGTCAGCCTTGGTTGGCAACTTGTCTAGGGGAGTAAACCTGATACAAATCCGTACTGCGTACCTAAGGGTAAGGCAGGTTAGTGGATGGATTAGCCGAACACCACTGTAGAAAAAAAATGCTAACAAGATACACAGAAGGCCTCGGAGTCGGATGGATTGTAAATTGAGTGGTCAATCCTGTAAGTCCTTCACTAAACTGGCTCGGGTTGTCCCTCTCACAGGTAATAGGTCCACTTGGGGGCATTCTGTGTATGGCCACCCTCGTAATGGGAGTAAGGCATCCGGCAATAGATAGATAAGATAGACTGCTCTGATTGAATACTAAAGTCCTATGCACCCCCCAGACTGGACCAAGCAGCCTCCCCCAGCAGTGAGGGCATGTCGGCCATCAGTGAAGACCTGGAGGACGGTGGACCAACCAGGGAGTCCTTCGCGTGATCCCACACTACCAACAATGTATACGATCATCATACAAGGCTTTTTTTGCCATGAGTATCTGTGATGGAGGGTTAATCAGAAAAGCTAATAGTTTGCTTTAAAAGCGATTATGCTTTATGTGGATTTATAGCGAATATGATAGTCATCTTTACTCACTGTAGTATTATTCAAGTCTTGTGAAATTCGCATGTTGATAACTCCAGCATAGTTTACCTCGGATTGAAAAAGAACTTTGTATGATAATCTGTTTTCTTGACTAGTCTGTAAGCTTCATATCATAATACGATAGTGCATTGGCTAAAAACAATGATTGATTTGAAGACATTTGTTTTTAGGTATCATATAGCCAATTAAAGATTCACCTACCATTTTTTTTCTAAAAATAATTAAATTACTTTACTCCTATTTTTTTGTATTAATCAAATTTAAACCATAGATAACTGATAATTTAAAGAAATATTTGGGAGTTCAGTTCAGTTTAGTTTACATTTATTGAAACTAGGGATTAAGGCATTTTGAAGCTTACAGTCTAGTCAAAACTATTACACCGAGCTGTGTCCGGTAACGTAAGCGTCATAATCTGCATCTTCAATAAGAGGCTTGTCATTCTAATATGTGGTACTTTAAAGCAATATTTACTGGCTATGTAATGAATTATAGTGATTAAAAGACTATTGAGAATCGGTATCAGTTCTCAAAGTACACAACTGAATTCTAATGATTGGAGGATAAATATAGGGTTGACTAACAGATTTATGGTTGGTGGTTTAATAGTAAGCGATAGAATAAAAATATACCCACAAAAAATGTATTATTAGTTAGATTAATAATCGTGTCGGAATGTACCTTAACTATATTACATTTTTACACTATATTTGTAATACTTGACAATTATTTTTTGTGGGTAACTATTGTTTTTATCTATTGTCCTTATGAGTGGACTACCGAGCACAAATTGGCTAGTCTACCCTATTTGTGTCCTCTCTCGACGCTTTGGAGTGGAGGACGAGAAAGTGTGTGAGGTTGACTACTGGAGAAGTTACCGAGCTTTAAATAGGATTGTATATATTGTACAGACTCTTACGATATCCTCTCCCGACCTCCCGCCGTGGTGCTCAATAGATGAAGCTATGTCTTGGAATATTCTGTGTAGGTTTTATTATTTAGTCCCTGTATAACTCTTTTCAGTATGATAATGCCAGGATTGATTTTATTCTAGCAATTATTAGACAGTTTTATTTGGTCTAGGAAGTACCTATGAATGTCTAGGGGTTAATCAAGATAGTTTATACCCCTTTGATCCTAGTGGTCCCTCGTACACTGACTAGAATAGTCTAATACTAGCCAGGATAAAATAAAGAAGTTTCATTGTTCTGGAGGGGTTCATTTCTCTCATAGATTACCTTTCGGCAGTGACATTCCCAATGTGTTCTAAACTTGAGATGGATGTTCACCCTAGAAGCCTGTCCATATAATTAATATATATATATCTTATATTTAGTAGAGCATTATATCTATTTGCAAAATCCTAGTGTATATATTAGTGACATTTAGTCCTTACATCTTGAGAACATCCATCTGCAACAGGATACTGACACTTGCTACAATTCTACAGTTCCAAGCTTTTGTCTTTGCTTTTTATTATTTTACACCTTATCCTTGGATCAGTTCTGTTTTTAAAGTTTGAAGACTAGCAGTATCGACTTATCTTAACTTGTATCATGATTAGAGGGTAGTTTTTCAGGCTCTGTTGCTGTTCATTTGCCTTCCAGTCATGCGTGCAGGTCTATGTTAGGATGTATTTCCAAACTAAAGAATTTAACTCCAAGCCTTGATGTTGGTAAATTTGTGTGTCTACCTTCAGGAAAATTTCCATTATGTATAACCAGGCTTACTAATTCAAGCTATAATAAAACTATGTGAAGAGCATCTTTTATTTATAGTGTTTTGCTTTGAAGTTTCTTTAGGTTACTAATGGAGCTGTGCAGCAAAACATTACCAATATAGGCTCTTTTTTTGCTTGGTGTGTCTCGTACCATACTGTCTAACTTTCATAGTAACTCTTCAAACACATTAATAAGACTATTAAATGAAGAAGTTAATTCAGAATACCTCCAAGGGTAAAGGTGTGGGTAGAGTCCGCTCACCTTGATTTCAGTACTTACACTTGCACCCGTGTGTGTCCTGGCTGTGTCAACGTTTGCCCCCTATACTATCTCTGTGTCTGGCTGATTAGCACACCTTCGTGGCAGGATCACTATTCTTGTAGTACCTAAAGAAGCAGGAGTTTTAACTACAGTATACCATCTGCTAATTTACTGGATATAAAGTGATCCTTTCAAATGACAATGTTCTAAAGCAGTGCTTTTCAACCAGGATGTAGTCACCCTTGAGTGACTCGGCTTAATACAAACAAGTCTTGATGACAAAATTATAATACCTATTAAAAGCTTTTAATTTTAGATTATCATCATTGAATGTATTGTTGGGACCCATATTTATTTTTATTTTTATTTTTATTTTATTTATTTTTATTTTTATTTTATTTAGTTATTTTTTGTTTTTGGGTACCTTTGACACTATCCTTGTGCAAAGCATGTTTCACCAAATAAGTACTGGAATGCTTGGTGCCCTAATTCATGGTTGAGCTTCTTAAGGATGAACTATCTGAAAATGGTTGAAAAGCACTGGTCCAAACTGGTATTCCCTTTTGGCTGAAGTGATATGTTGTCTATTGTGCAGTATAAGAGTCTTGTTCCTGTTTCTGATATTACTGCCATACATGATCCTCCCCTTGAGGATTGGTTGGCTATCTTTGTGCTGCAGGTCTGCTTTTACAGAGTAGAGATTTATGCTATTCATAAGCAACTGCCAAACATATGAGAAACACAAGGACGATTAATGTGTCTTTATTGTTGACTGTCACAACTATGAAACCTTATTCTACAAACTCTGCTAAAAAATATTAGAAATATGCCAGGATGAAAAACACAATCCCCCTTTCTTGAGAAAGTGAAGTACTACCACTACCACTGGGTGTGCTCTGAGCCACCTGCTTCCCAGCTCTTCCCACGTGAAGAGTGGAGACAGCCCCGTCTGTTGCTTCCCTCACAAGTACTTAATTGCAGGTGATAACCCAGCATCTCTTAAGGTTCACTATACAATTTGTACTTGGTGGTCCAATTAGTAACCTTACAAATATATATATATATACCTAAAAGACTGAATGATCCATCAGAAATATGGTTTCATTCACATATCAATTTGAAAAATAACCACAAAAATTAATAGAAATAGAAATTTAGTGTGAAAATGTAACTTACCTAACATAAATTTGTATACTAAATGTGGGTTGAATATACCGGTATTTGATCAGTTATATCTTATTAATTGGACCACTGCATACAAATTAGATAGTCTACCTTATATTACTCTAGCTGGTACCCTATAGAGACCCTGGAGTAAAGAGAGATCGGCCTTTCTTTCCATCTGTCGTAAAACTATATTGGGGACAATGGTTGAAGAAGGTATATTAATATAATTACTGTACAGGATTATATTTTTCCACATGGTTCTGTTTAACAACATTGGTGATATTCTAATTAATTTTTTTTAATTCCAGATAAGTTCTAAACTCCAAATCTACTTTTTTTTGTAATTATGTACTGTATTTCTGCAATTAAAGTACAGTAGATTGAAATATCAAATTAATATGGAAATTATAGCTATTAATAACATTGTCTCCAATATGTTGAAATTTGGCCAATTTCTGTTTACTGTATGATCTCCAGTACCCTACTCTAAACTTAGTCATTTTGGGTCTGACACTCTCCATTACAATTTGGATGCCCCCTATTAATTAGACTGATGCCAAAATGTGAAAAAAAAATATATATATAATGTGATATGCTTGACCCAAAACATATGATCCTTCTAACCTTGCAATTGGATGTTCAGACTCTCTCTTTAACTGTAGCAGTAAATAAATATAATAAGACTTTGCAATGGTAATTTGATTGTCGCTGCAAAGGTCATCCGAGGAAAGATTGTGGTGTGCCTGTGGATAATTTTTTGTAAAAGTTTTGTATCTGATCATTTCTGCAGAGATTTTACAGCAGGAGACCACTAGTTTAACTTGACATTAATGTTGATACTATCTCATATTTGTTTTCTATAAGTATCCAGCATAGTGACATTAAAGAGATATATTAGCGAGAAAAGAGTTGCATTGAATTATTAGGATGGTAATAAATCATGAAATATGCAAGCCATATTTTTCAGTTGTATTAGTGTCTCAAGCCAGACTGGGCATGCGAAGTCTTCCTAGATAAAGATTATATTTCTTTAACAAAAAAAATGGTCATATGCTGTAAGATTCTGTGTGTGCCTGTAATTATCCATGTTATTTGTACATTTACCTCATAGTCAACATGCTATGACAAATGAAAGTTATCTGTTGTATAATTTTGTATAGACTTTGATTTATATAAAAAAAAGGGTTTTTATATTGCTGTGTTGCGTATTATCACCGCTAGAGTGCTTCAAGGAACTGTAATATTGTATCATGTATATACTCCTCATTCTGCCCATAGTTTATTTATTATTTATGAATTTTGTTTTGCCCCACACGTACCAACCTCGGCTATCAGGTTAATCGTCACTGAAGCATAACTGTATGAGCATAAGCTGGTTTGTAATGATTTGTATTGAATTTACACTATAGATATGTACAGTTGAAAAATTATGATTAACATTATTATATGTGAAGTTTTCTTTACACCTGTTTACTCTGCGTAGATTATATACAGTAATTCCTCGCTTAAGGTTGCAGTTACTTTCCTGAAAAAACTATGACAAATTCAATTTGTATTTTATTGTACGGTATATTTTATTTCAATTGTGCACTTATATTGTCTCGTTTATAACTTAATAGTTAAGTATAACTACTTTATATTAATTTTGTTCCTTTATAAGCAATATGGATTTTTTTTTTTTTTTGTTGTCCCTGTTCGGGCTCTGTCTCAGGTCGGCCACCCCCAGCTATGGGTTACGCCTGAGAATATACATACAGTCAGGCCTCTCAATATGCGAGTATATGGGCGACACACGAGGCCGCGGAATGGAAATTCGCGTATTAGCAACTAGAGTATTATATGGGAATAAATCGACATAGGCGGCGCTGACTCCAAGTTGTCTACTTTAGGCCTATTTATCTCGGTCAATTGCCACAAAAGGTACATATATGTATACATAAACATCCAAATCATAAGAAAATATAACTATAATAAGTTTGTTCTTGCGAGGGGGCATGATGATGGGGGCAAAAAACTATATCACTGCACACGAGTCGGACTGCGTGTACTGAGGGTAGACTGGCGTCCCTGCGCAGATGGATGCGCGGAATGGTGGGGGGCCTCTCGTATTAGCTGAACTCCCCGGAATTGCCCTTATATCGGCCCCGGATTCGCGTTTTAAAGGTACATCACGCGTTTTGAAAGTTTTGGGTATGATTCGACCCCCTCCTCTTTATAAGGTGAATCGCGTATTAAAAGCTCGCGTATTGGCAGGCCAGACTGTACATACAATAAACAATGTAGGCTTAATAATGGAACCACTTTAAATAAGGAGACTAAGTAATGAGTACCTGTAGCTTAACCCTTGTTTAGCGGGACCCGACTTAAGTCGGCCTAGAGAACCAAGGACTAAGTGGCGGGGCCCGACTTAAGTCTGTGTGCAATTTTTGAGCAATAATGGCTCTGAGAGAGAGACGAGCGATGGGAGGAGTGTAGGTCGGCTCATGACCGCTCGGCACGGGTCCCGCGCGACTACTGACGTTCCCTCCACACACATCCACTCACTGCCTCGCTACACAGGGAATTGTGTAAGGATATTACCGTATTTTAGGGATTTTGCACGATCATTGCAAGAGAACGCGTGGTCGTAGAAGGATGGTTCTGGTGTCATTGGAAAGCTCAATTTATGCCCTTTCAGGGATACATAATTGTATTACGCTCTGGCTCTTGTTTATGCATGAAAAAGAGCACGGAAACAAGGTCGTTTAGGGTAAAACCACCCGCTTGCCAGGTAGAAGTTACCGACCTAGCCGCTCGTGGAGTGTTAAAGCTGGGTAACAAAAGCAACTTTAGCAGCTGGTTGAAATACTTGCACATAATAAAAAAAAAATAACAATCATATCCAATACAGTGCCTTGCTTTATTTTGGGAAACTCCCACTATTGGATGGCCATGGCAGAAGTGCTTTCATGCTACTCTGTCCAGACAATCGTTGCCGCCGTTTGGGGGCTTCCGGGCTTGTAGGTGGAGCGGCCAAGGTTCTTGGCCGCTCTCCCTATCACCTCCAACTAATTTTGTCATGTCCTTTTCTTTCTCCTCCTTTCTAGTTTTCGTTTTTCCCTCTTCCGCTTTCTCCTGGGGCTGCCATCAGGGGCCGGTCTCCCACCCTTGAACTTTTGTGGTCCCGTCCCTCCCTTCCCTTCCGGTTGACTTCCCTGTTTGCTTCCTTCCTTTCTCTTTAACTGCTAAGGAGGTTCTAGTTTCCTTAGGGCTTCGCCTTGGTGTCTCTGATCACTGCTGAGTTGGCAGAGTCCACCTGGCGACAGGTGCTGCCGGCCAGGGCTCTTAAGGCTCGTTGCTGGAGGATAGGCACTATAGGGTTGCTTTGGGGTTTCTGACTCTCTTCTTTCTTCCCAGTGAGTGTGTCAGGTGACTACGCCGGCCCCGTTCTCCGTGGGACAAAGCTGCAGGACAAATGCCCGGGTTGTACAAGGTCCCTAGCTCAAAGCCGAGACCTGTCCCATCTCAATTGGCCGCATTCTGGGTTTCGTGGCCCTGCGGAGGTCTTTCTCCCTTTCGTTGCCAGGGGCACCTGGTAACCGCAGTATCTTTTTCCATGCTTTACCCCCTTTTCTCTTGCTATGGTGACGACTTATGCTTTTTTTCCCTGTTCTTCCCTGTTTATGGCTTCTGCTTTAGTGGTTCCGGTGAGTGAGCCCCTTGTGGCATGCAGCCTGCCACTTGGGGGTCTGTTGTCTGGCTGTCAGTCCGGTTCACCGCGGGAGCACGGTGAGTCGGGGATGGTTTTGGGTGCTCTCGACCGGCCCGCTGAACTATCCCTCGGTCGTCGCTCGTCCCTCTCGTCCATTACCGTTCAGAATCCTTCTACTACCCTTCCGTCTTCATCACGTCTTTCTCCGACCTCCACTACCCAGGATTTCATCTCCTCTCCTGTAGTTATTTCTGCGTCTTCCTCTTCTTCCTCTTCTCCCTCTAGTCATGTCACCCTCGACCCTTTTCTGCCCTCCCTCCCTCGTTCTCTTTCCTCTTCTCCAGTTTCGTCCTCGCTCCTCGGTCCTCCCTATGTCCTCTCTCTTTGCACCTCCTTCCTTTACTAAGTTTTTCTCCATCCCTGCTTCTGCGCCTCTAGCCGGTGATGACCTCCTCTTCCACCTGCGTCTCCTTCAACAGGTGGGAAAGGACGTCACCTTCCACTCCCGCCATGATGCCTCCCGTCTTGTTACCGTCCAAAACGAACTTCAGGCTACTGCTATGTCCTCTTTCGTCGATTGTTCTGGCACCCCCATCCCGGCTCAAAAAGATCAACGACTCAACTCCTGTACAGGGACTGTCCTGATCCCCGCTTCCATCCGTCTCGGGGGTCGTCCTTTCGCGGATTGCGCCGACTTCGTCAAGGACATCGTTGTCGCTCAAGACCACAAGGTGGTTAGTGTGGTATGCTACACTATCCCTCCTCGCGACCTTCGCCGCCATCCCGCTAACATTGCCAAGATCTCTTTTGATGGACTTTCCCTTCCTGCCCATGTTATTGTCGGTGGTACTCGCCTCCCCGTGACTGCGTCTCTTCCCCGTCCACTCCAGTGTCGCAGCTGCTGGCATTTCGGCCACCCGGCTAAGTTCTGCCGTACAGCCGCTGAGAGCCCACTCTGCCCGCGCTGTGCGCAGTCCGGACATGCCGTTGGCGAATGTCGGTCAACATCCCAGTTCTGCCTTAATTGCCGCGGGTCTCATTCGGCCGACTCTAAGATTTGCCCCGTTCATCTGTTAGAGTCTGAGGTTGCTGTCCTCAAAGCGAGACACGGCCTTACGCTCACCGCGGCCCGCCAAGAGGCTCGTCGCTTGGGCTTCACCCCTCAGTCATTTTCCAAGACTCTGTCTCCTCCCTCCTCTTCTTTGCCTCCCTCTACCACGCCCCCCCCCCCTTTTTCTGGTTCCTCGGTTCCTTCCACCGCCTCCGCTCCCTCCGTCCCCCCGGTCGCACCAGTTTCGTCATCTGCCTCCCTTCCTTCTACCGGTGCTTCTCCTGGATTTTCTCCTTCCTCCTCTTCAGTCTCCTCCGTTCGTCCTTCCGTCTCTTCCTTTTCTGTCCCTTTGTCTAACACTTTCTCTGTTCTCAGTCCTTCTCCTACTTCTGCCCCTTCCTCTTGCTCTCTTCCTTGTTCCTCCTCTTCTAGTCTCCCTCCACGCTCTCACCGTTCCAAGCCTCCCCCCCGTTCTCCGTCATCTTCCTCTTCTAGTCGCCCCAAATCTCCTACTCGCTCTAAACTTCCCTTCTCCTCTACCAAACGGGCTCCTGTGCTCCGTTCTTCCTCGCCCGCTTCCTCTTTTAAACGTAAGGGTGGTCTCCGTGATGTGCGGTGCTCAAGTCCCTGCGAGAAGAAGAAGTCGCCTCCTTCTCCTTCTGTTTCCCTTTCTCCTCTCTCCGTCCAGTCTCCTCCTCCTCCCGTCCCTGTATCCCTAGATTTCTCCTACGAAACCCTACCTAAGATTGATGAATTTATCCGTTCTTCCCACCCACCACCTTCTACTGTTCACGCCGAAGTTCATCCTACCCCCTCTTCTCTCCCCCCTACCCCTTTCCCGCCTTCCCCTGCCCCGTCCTCTTCCTCCACTCCCCCTTCTGGCCTTCCTCCGGGCCCCCCCCCTCTTCCTCCTCCTGACCCTCCCCCTCTTCCTTCTCCTGCCCTTACCCCCTCCTTCTCTTCCCACCCGCCGTCCGTCCTTCCTACCTCTTCCGGCCCTCCTCCTTCCTCTCCTCTTTCTCTGTTAGACCTCCCTATGCCCCCCAGTTTCCAGTCTTCCCCTTCAACGTCTTCTCCAATTCCTGCTCTTATTTCCCATCGTTAGCCTCTCTTGGCTATATTTTCCACCCACGGTGTTAACTGTATTTTGTAAATATGTTGTATATAGTGTACGTCTTTTCTTCCCTCTTGTACGCGTCTTCTTTTTAATCTTTTTTGTCTTTATAATGTCCATTTTACAATGGAACATTCGTAGTTTTGCAGCACATCGTGTTGATCTTCGTTACCTTATCTCTAGGTTTAGCCCACTTGTTATTAGTTTACAAGAATCGCGTTTATCTAATGCCCCCTCCCCAATACCTTTTTACTCCTATATAAGTTCTCCCCATTCCCAGTATGCTACTTGCCTCCTCGTACATCTTGATGTCCCAGTGTCTCCGTTAACTATCCGTACCTCTCTTAAATGCACGCTTGCCAGTGTGTTCCTTTCACGCTGGCTTACAGTAGTTTCCATATACCTTTCCCCCTCGATCCCGCTCGATGTTCCAGAATTAAACAGGATCCTTTCTCTATTACCTCCACCTTTCCTCCTTTTAGGGGATTTTAATTGCAGGCATTCCCTGTGGGGTGACTCTACCGTTAATACACGAGGTCGTTCCCTTGAGGCTCTGATTCGTATACACGATTTATTTCTTTTAAACACTGGTTCCTCTACGCATTTTGATAGCGGCACCCGTACCTTCTCATGTATTGACTTGTCTCCGTGTTCCCCTACACTATCCTTGGATTTTACTTGGAAGGTCTTTAATGATTACTGTGCGACTGACCACTTCCCGATTGTCCTCTCCCCTACGTCTTACTCCCCAGTGCCGCGCCCTCCCCGTTGGTGTTTCAATCGTGCCGACTGGACATCTTTCGCTGATCTCGCCGTTCAGTCTAATCCGACCCCTGCTTTCCCGGACCCTGATGCCATGCTTACCAGTTTCCTGATGTTTGTGCTCCATGCTGCCTATACTTGTATTCCACGCACCACTCGGAGTATGTCTTCTAAGTGTGTACCGTGGTGGACTGCTCAGTGCACTTCGGCTTTACGCAATAAAAGAGCCAAGTGGAAGAGTTTCCGTCGGAAAAAAGGCTCTCCATATGAGCGGGATGCGTATACTCTTTTCAAACAGGCTAATGCCGTCTTCCGTCGTACAATCCGCTCTGCTAAAAAATCTAGCTGGATGTCGTATGCCTCTACTATCAACGCAGATACACCTGTTCCGCAAGTCTGGGCTCGCGTCAGGAAGATTGCAGGGAAACATGCGCCTACGCCGGCCCCAGTCCTCCATACCAACACTGGCATTGTGGGCGATCCGTCTCTGGTGGCCAATATGTTGGGACAACATTTCAGTGATGTTAGCACTGGCTCCCATCTCCCGCCCTCCTTCCAGTTGCATAAACGCCGTTCTGAACTTAGGCGACTTGACTTCGCCTTATCATCTGATCAGTTTTTCAATGCCCCCTTCTCCCGGGCTGAGCTTGAGTCTAGCCTGGGAGCCTGTAAGGATACATGTGAAGGCCCTGACGGTGTCCATTACTTGATGCTGAAGCACTTATCTCCACCTGCGCTTGGCTTTCTCTTATCCATCTACAACCGTCTGTGGTCCACAGGCTTTTTTCCGGCTGAGTGAAGACATGCCATCCTTCTCCCATTCCTTAAGCCGGGTAAGTCGGGCCATGCACCAGCAGATTACCGTCCCATTGCCCTGGTCAGTTGTGTCGGCAAATTATTAGAACGCATGGTTCACTCCCGCTTAATGTGGCTCCTGGAATCAAGAGGCATCCTGTCACCTTTTCAATATGGCTTTCGCAAGGGCCGTAGTACTTTGGACCCATTATTGAGATTGGCGACTTCTATCCGCGATGCCTTATCGGACACTAAGGTTTTAGCTGTATTCTTCGATCTTGAAAAAGCGTATGATACTGCCTGGAAATACAACATCCTTCGTACCCTTTTACGTTCTGGTGTGTCTGGCAACATGGCGGTATTCTTGAAGAACTTTCTCCGTGATCGTACTTTCCGAGTCAAGCTTCAGAATACATTCTCACGAACATACCCCCAACACGACGGTGTCCCACAGGGTTGTGTTCTTAGTACCATCCTTTTTATCCTAGCTATTAATGGTATTATTTCTTCCCTCCCTCTTGGTGTCCGTGCTTCTTTGTATGTGGACGACTTCGCTATTTACGCTGTGGGTTTGGATATCGCTGCCCTACAAAATCTCATGCAGCAGGCCATTGATGCAGCTGCGCAGTGGGCTACGGCCCATGGTTTTCGGTTTTCGCCCTCGAAATCTTGTGCCGTCATCTTCACAAAACGCCATACAGTCCCGCATCCTGTTCTTACGTTGTATAACCGCCCTCTGCCTTACAGGTCCTCAGCTCCATTCTTAGGTCTCATTTTCGATACTCGGTTGACATGGTACCCGCACATTACTTCGTTACTGACCTCCACCACCCGACGGCTTTAACTCTTACAAACCCTTAGCCACTTGTCTTGGGGTGCGGACCGGACGACTCTTCTGCGCCTCCATACAACGCTTATTCTCTCCAAGATCGATTATGGCTGCCAGGTATATGCCTCCGCTGCGCGTACAAACCTTAAGCGCCTAGACTCCCTTCACCATCACGGTCTGCGCTTGTCGCTAGGGGCTTTTCGCTCTAATCCGGTTATTAGCCTTTATGCTGAATCAGGTGTCCCACCGCTATCATCCAGGCGGGATAAACTGACCCTTCGATGTCATCTTCGCCTTCTGCAACACAGTTCGGCTGGTTTTCCTCCCACGGCTTCCGGCTTAGCCCCATCAGTGTCTGCTACTTCGTTCCCCGGTCGGGTCTCTGCTTTACTAGCCTCCTTCTCTTTTCCCATTCCATCGGTGCTACCCCTCCGACAGTCGGAGTTCCCCCCATGGCTACTCCCTCGCCCTACCGTTTGTACAGCTGCCCTCCCCCCCCCCTCTAAGGCCTCTTCAACCCCACAGTTGCTTTATGCTCAGTTTACGGAACATCTGCTACGCCACTCTTCAGCCGTTCCAGTGTACACTGATGGTTCCAAGACCTCCGCCGGTACAGGGTTTGCGGTTGTGTTCCCGGACCGGACCTTCCAACGTCACATCCAATCATGTGCTAGTGTCTTTACGGCCGAGTTATTTGCTATTTTATTTGCCCTACGTACTATTTTTTGTTCACACCTGCATACCTTTGTAATTTTTAGTGACTCCCTTAGTGCTCTTCAGAGTATTCAGTCTCTTCCCGCTGTTAACCCCTTAGTGCTGGAGATTCAAGAATGGTCGTTCCGCATCGCTACTAAATTGAAGTCCCTGTCTTTCTGTTGGGTCCCGAGTCATGTTGGAGTGCCTGGCAATGAGCGGGTTGATTTTTTCGCCCGCTCTGCTATTACCTCTCACCGACTCGTGCCACGACGTATTCCTGCATCTGATTACTTCCCGCGTGTTACTCAATTACTACGTCAGCGCTGGCAGGACGAATGGACCTCCATGAGGGTGTCTGATGTCAAACTGCGTTCTGTCAAACCTTCCGTCCTCCCTTGGAAGTCTTCCTCTCATTGCAATCGTCGATGGGAGACCGCTCTAGCCCGTCTTCGGCTCGGCCACACCAGGCTCACGCATGGTCATTTGATGTCCTGTGATGTCCCCACGCTCTGTCCTTGCTGCCATATTCCAGTGTCTGTCCAGCATCTCCTGATCGACTGTCCGCGTTTCTCCAATGCCCGACGGCAGGCATTCCCCTTCATATCCTCCCTTAATCGCCCCCTTGTCTTAGCCGATATGCTCGGAGAGTCCCCCACTTTCTCCCTCCCACATCTTATGCGGTTTCTCCTCCATACCCGTCTCCTTCAGCTTCTTTAATTAGTGTTTCCTAGTCTTCTTCTCCTCTACTCCGTAGTGCGCCCTGCCCCACAACACCTCCGATGTTTTTTTTTTTTCCACAAAGTTTCTTTTGGTGCCACATAGTCTTTTTAGGCTTGGTGCGAATCCCTATTTTAATAATAATAATGCTTACATTTTTCAGTATTGTGGAGTCTCGCATCTAACGTATTTTGATCTAACGACCCTTTTGGAGCCCTACCCGATCTCTTAGCTAACGATCCAAAATCTATATCTAACGGCAATTATTCTGGGTGCCCGGGATTGTATTTGCAAATTTCCTGCTGATCGCTGAATGTTTTACACCCCGCCGTTAGGGAGCAACCTTGTGGCGGGGCTTGAAGCGTGGCCGGTGGTCTCTGTTCCTGGGGGGGCCACAGACCTTCTTAGGATTGGGGCCCCACCGACTTCGTGGGCTAAGACCTCTCCTCCTCTGTTGGTTTCCAGAAGCCTGCGAGGTACCTCCCTTTTTTTTTTTTTTTTTTTTCTATCGTTGCCGGCTGGACTATTCTTTATGATTTGGTGGAGGGTGGATGTGGACGGCGTTCCCTTCCACCCGTAGAACTGTACTACCTGACGTGCCCGCACGAGGTGAATCTTTTATCGTCAAATCTCGCCCTCTGTGCTGGACCCGAAACTGACGAGTTGACCGCTCATTAGGCACAGGGGGTCGGGGTGTATATCCGGGTTTGACTCCTAGGGCATGTACCTTGTCCTCTAATTTGTGGCTCCGTGGTGGGTGTGGAGCTTCTCCCGGATGAACCATGTTACCTTCGTATTATGGAGCCTTCTTCTGGATCTTCGACCACCGGCGCTGGCGATGATATGGCTGATGTGTTTGGCTCTCCTTCCTTGCCCGTCCTCTCCTCGGTTGGTGGTAGCTCTTTGCCTACCACTATACCGGGTCCTCTACCGACCCATGCACTGTCTATGACCGTCCATTCGACCTCTGCTCCACATACAGTTCCGAGCCTAGTCGTGTCAAGTTCTCTTGGCGCGTCTACGTTCGCTTCCTCCCTAGCCGCTCACTCAGTTCCTGCCCCTTTGCCCTCTTCCGTGTCCCACTCCGTTCTACCTGATCAGCCCTCTTCCATTCGACCGTTCGCTCTCTCCTCTGCTTCCTCTTCCACTCTTCTTCCCTCATCCTCATCCACTTCCTCAGTTTCTTCCCCTTCCTCTCGTATAGTCACTTTCGAACCGTATCTCCCGCCCATTCCACATTCTTCTTCTTTTCCTTCTCCTCCTGTTGCTTCCGCTCCTCGCCCTTGTTCTTCTGTTCTCCCTTTATCCTCACTCTTTGTCCCTGCTGACTTTATTAAGTTCTTCTCAGTCCCCGCCTCGGCTCCTCTTGCCGGAGATGACCTCCTGTTCCACCTGCGTCTCCTTCAGCAGGTGGGCAGGGATGTCACCTTCCACTCCCGCCATGATGATTCCCGTCTAGTTACGGTCCAGAACGAACGTCAGACTGCTGCTATGTCGACTATTGTAGACTTCTCCGGAACTTCCATCCCAGCCCTTAACCCTTCCTGCCCGGTTGTCATTTTAAAATGACACCACGAAATAAGGGCAGGTGCCCGGGTGTCCTTTCAGGACTTTTAAGCTTGAAAGCCTATTCAGCTTGGTCTGAACGCCGTGCGTCCGACGCATGTAAACAAAGCCGATCGTTGCGTCACCGCACCTCCGAAAACAAGAAGGAGAAGACTCGTTTGTTACTGTATGTCGTTGTTTCAGTAGTGAAAAGATCGTCGTATTGCTAACATCGCCTGAAAATGCTCTCCACTGAAATCGTCATCACAACTGAACCAGTTGACTTAGAGAGCTCTACTCAACGCCAGTCTACAGATTGGAAACCGCACTACATTTATAGATGCGTGGGAAATTTCTAGCAGTTAAAATAACAAAAATACGGTAGCCTAGGCCTAGACGTTTTTCGGCCAGATCGCCCGGGTAGCCCACCCTGTCCTTTGGAGATTCAGCCCGGGCCAGGAGGGTTAAAGACCAAAGACTCTACTCTAGTACGGGTACCGTCCTGATCCCTCCTTCCATCCGTCTCGGTGATCGGCAGTTCGCGGACTGTGCCGACCTTATTAAGAATATTGTTGTTGCTCAAGACCATGTCGTGGTTAGTCTTGTCTGCTACACCATCCCACCTCGCAACAATCGCCGCCATCCCGTCAATATCACCAAAATCACGTTCGATGGTCAGTCTCTCCCTTCTCACGTTATTGTCGACGGTACTCGCCTGTCCGTCACCGAGTCCCTACCACGTCCTCAGCAGTGTCGCGGTTGCTGGCGCTTTGGGCATCCTGTTAAGTACTGTCGCTCTTCCACTCCCGACTGCCCTAGGTGCCCACGCTGTGCACAATCTGGCCATCTCGTCGGTGACTGCCGGTCTCCGATATGATGCTGCCTAAACTGTCAGGGCTCCCATTCTGCTGATTCCCGAGATTGTCCCGTTTTCAAATTCGAGTCTGAAGTTACGATCCTTAAGACGATGCACGGCCTTACTCATTCTGCAGCTCGTAAGGCAGCTCGCCGCCTGGGCTTCTCCCCTCATCCGTTTTCAACTGTTCTATCTCACCCTCCCGTCTCCTCCGCTTCTTCCCCCCCCCCCCCCCCCCCCCCCCCCCCCCCCCAGTTGCGCCTCCATCGTCCTCGTCCTCCTCTCCCTCTACTTCGGTTCTGTCGTCTGTCCCTTCTTCTTCTCCTTCAGTTTCTTCGGTCTCCTCCGTCCCCTTGGCTGTCTCATCGTGTTCTCTCCCTTTATCTAACTCTTTCTCTGTTCTTAACTCTTCTACTCCTACTTCCGCCCCCCCTCCTTCCACTACTCTTCCTCGCTCCAATTCTTCCTGTTTGTCTCAACGACCCATCCACCAGCGTTCTCGTCCGAAGCCGCCTCCTCGTTCTCTTCCTCCGTCCTCGTCTCGTAGTTTCAAGATTCCCTCCCGGCTTCCTACCTCCTCTACCAAACTAGTTTTGAAACATTTGCCCCGTTCCTCCCTTTCTTCCTCTCCCGCCTCCTCTTCTAAACGCAGGGACCACCTCCACAGTGTGCGGAGCCCGAGTCCCAGTGGGAAGAAGAAAAAGCTCCCTCCTTCCTCCCCCCCCCTTCTCCTCTTTCTTCTTCCTGTGTCCAACCCCCCGATTCCTTAGACTTATCCTTTGAATCTTTGCCCAAGGTTGAGGAGTATATTCTTTCTTCTCATCCGTCGCCTATTTCCGTTTCTGCCGACGTTCATCCCATCCCTTCTACGCTCCCCCCTACCCCTCTCCCTCCCTCCTCTGGCCTCTCCTACTCGTACCTCTTCCTCCCGACCCTCATCCTCCCGTCCTTCCCTCCCTCCCTCTCCCTCTAGCCCTCCTCTCTCTTCTTCTTCCCTATTAAGCCTCCCTATGCCGCCTGGTTATCAGTCTTCCCCTCTCCCTCCTTGTTCTTCCTCGTCCCCCATTCCTTCCATTATTACTCACCGTTAACCTCATCAGTCTTTTCTTAGTTGTACATAAGTCTGTGTGTTCTTATTTTTCTTGTTCTGTGTGCCTCTTTCTTTCCTCTTATATGTATGCGTCTTTCACGCTGTTTGCTGTATTTTGTGTGTCTGTGTTGTATATAGTGTCTATATTTTCTTCCCTCTTGTGCGTTACTTTTGTTGTTTTCTATTTTTTGTCCTTTCTTTGTTTTCTTCTATTTTTCCGTTACTTTCTTCTCTTTTTGTTTTTTTCTCCCTTGTTCCTCTTTAGTTCGGCGTGTTTTTGTTCCGCCTCTCTGATATGTGTTTGTATATATCGTTTTTATTCTCTCGTTTAAAGCTTCTTTTCTCGTACTTTCTTTATAGTGTGTTTTAGTATGTCCATTTTGCAATGGAAGCTTCGCAGTTTTTCTCTTCAGAGAGACGATTTGCGTTTTATACTCTATTCCCATTCCCCTAAGGTTGTCTGTCTCCAGGAAACTCGTCTTCTTTCTCCTCCGATTCCTGTTCCTGGCTACCGTTTTATCAGTTCTCCTCATTCTCTTTCAGACGCTTGTATTCTTCTTCACCACTCTGTTCCTTATGAAGAGTTTTCCTGCCCTACTTCCCTCCCTTGCACCTTTGTTAGGGTTTTTCTTGGTCGATGGATTACGGTTGTTTCTCTTTATTTCTCTCCTGTTCCCGTTGATTTTGGCTCTTTTACCATGTTTTTAACTCGGCTGCCTCCTCCATTTTTATTGCTTGGTGATTATAATTGTAGGCACACCCTGTGGGGTGATTCTGTCATTACCTCACGTGGTCGTGCATTAGAGTCTTTCATTACTATTAATAACCTCTTTCTCCTTAATACTGGTTCCCTGACTCATTTTGATGCTAGAACACGTTCTTTTTCTTGTCTTGATCTTTCTTTGTGTTCCCCTTCCCTGTCTTCTTTTTCATTGGTCTGTTTTGGAGGATTCTCTCTATAGCGACCATTTCCCTGTTCTGCTCTCTCCTACCTCCTATTCTCCTGTCCCTGGTCCTCCTCGTTGGTGCTTCCAGCGTGCGGACTGGTCTACTTTTGCTTCACTATCTATCCCTTCCTTACCCCCCCCGTCTGATTTTTCATCTGTACATGATTTACTGGCCTTTTTTCTGGTCACAGTTTTGAGTGCTGCCTTAGTCTCTATTCCTCGTACTTCCCGTCCTTTTACGTCACAATGTGTTCCTTGGTGGTCCCCGAACTGCTCCAAGGCTCTCTGCGTTAAACGGGCTTCTTGGAAGAACTTTCGTCATAAGCGTTTTACTCCCGCTCATGATCGTTCTTTTATACTTTTTAAGGTGTCTGCCTTCCTCCGTCGCACGGTCAGGTCTGCTAAACGTCAAAGTTGGGTGTCCTATGTTTCCTCCATTACGTCCTTTACTCCTGTTCAGTCCGTCTGGAAACGCATTCGCAAGATTTCGGGCAAGCGTTTACCTCCTCATTCTCCTGTGCTTCATGTTGATGGGGAGTCTGTTGCTGACTCGGAGGCAGTCGCCGATCGTTTGGGTCTTTACTTTAGCTCAGTCAGTAGTGGCTCTCATCTCCCCCCGGAATTTCATTCACTTAAAGCCGTCGCAGAGACTTCTCCAGTTGTTTTCACTCTGTCTTCGGAAGAGTCGTACAACGCCCCGTTTTCTTCCTGTAAGTTGCTCTTCGTGCCTGTAAGGCTACTTCTGAGGGTCTTGATGGCGTCCATAATTTAATGCTTAAGCATCTTTCCTCTGAGGCTTTGGTATTTTTATTGGCTAATTTTAATAAGGTTTGGTCATCTGGTGTTTTCCTCCTGCATGGAGCTCTGCTCTTACTATTCCTTTTCTTAAGCCTGGTAAGTTGGGTTTCTCGCCCCAAGACTATAGCCCTATTGTCTTGACGAGTTGCTTATGCAAGCTGTTTGAACGGATGGTTAATGTCCGCCTGATGTGGCTTCTAGAGTCACGTCAGCTTTTGTCTTCGACCCAGTTTGGTTTTTGGAGTGCTCGGTCCAGTATCGACCCTTTACTTAGTTTGGAGACCTACGTCCGGTCTGCTTTTGCTCGCCATGAGTCAGTTCTTGCTGTTTTCTTCGATCTCGAGAAGGCGTACGACTCCGCGTGGAAACATAATATTTTATGCCAACTCCGTTCTTTTCATGTCCGTGGTAATATGGGCGTCTTTATTCGTAATTTCCTTTCTTCTCGTTCTTTTCGTGTCCGGGTGAATTCCTCGTTTTCTCGGTTATTCCCTCAGATAGAAGGTGTACCTCAGGGTTCCGTTTTAAGTACTATCCTCTTTCTCATAGCCATTAATGGCATTATCTCTTCCCTTCCGGCTAAGGTCAGGTCCTCCTTATATGTCGACGACTTTGCGATCTATGCTGCTGATTCGGATATTGTTGCGTTACGCTCCCTTATCCAATCAGCGGTTTCGTTTTTCTACGACTAAATCTTGTGCTATGTCTTTCACTCGTCGCCATGTTATCCCGCGTCCTTCTCTTGAACTGATTGCTGAATGTTTAACGCTACCTGGCGTCCCTCCATCCCTCCTCGCCAATATCGTCAGTCCGCGCCATACTCTAACCGTGTTCTAAAGTGCTTGTCTCGCCCCAACCTTTTGTTCTGCCTTCCGAAGTTCCATCCCATCCAACAATTGTCTGGCGGTGTGTTACGCCTTTCATGATGTCAACCCAAGCCTCAGGTACTGGAGGGGGGAGTGGTGAGAATGGAAACATGCAAGAAAGGAAGAGAAAAGTACCAGTGAAGAGGGCTACACGTGTTGGAAAAAAAAGGAATAAATATATGGCAGAGGACAAAGCAAAAGTTATTGAACTAATTGAAAAAGGCTTCAAGAACTGTGAGATAGTGAAGATAACTGGGTTTCCCGAGGGGACAGTAGGCTACGTAACTTTAAGAGTCAAAGCAAGTCGCGAAACTATAAGAGAAAGCAGCGGAGGCACGGGCAGAAAAGGAGTAGGTGTGCTCCCCGAAGTAGCCTCGCCTCCCTGCCTTGGATACCTTAGACGTTGTCTAACCTACACACCTCATTATTCACCCATAGGTTGATTTATTAATTCTTCTAATAATTAATATATTACATGATTTGTATTTATTTTGTCTCGGAAGGGCAAAAATAGGTGAAAAATGGGGACTTTGCCTAAGTTTCGGCACCAATTAGCATTTTACCCATAAGTTTATGTACTGTACTGGAACTTATGCAGTCTGGACCTGGATTATAACTAGAGCTGCAATTACTGGAACTTGCTGGACCTAGTCTCCAGTTGGTATTATGACTAACCTTCCGTCACTTTAGGCTTCTTGTCCTCTCTTATCACAAGGATGTCTAGGATCTGTCGCGAAGCAATCCAAAGAAGGTTTAATCTAAGCCAGCATACTGAATGCTTGCTGATGGTTGATTCAGCTGGAATAGTGTCTTTTCTTCCTGATATGTCACAGTTGGGGCATCTTCGAGTAAGATCGGCACATTTGTGGCTTGTGTAGACCCTCCTCTGGCTGGGATGTCACAGTTGAAGTGTCTCAGGGCAACAAGGGCACGCCTGGAGTTGATGAATCTGGTCAGGTGTTGGGTTGCATTTCTGGGGATTGTGTAGTGTAGGAATAGGTTTGTACACCATACCCGAAAGAGGATTTATGGAGCTCCGATCTTACTCTCAACTATCTTGACAATTTTACCAACACACCTAAACTTCGTTAGATGTTGAAATAGCCTCCCCGAAAATATGCCCTGGCCGGGAATTGAACTTGGGACCCTTGGGTTATGAGGCAGTCCGTCTACCAGTTAGACCAATAGATATATCTCACTTGGCCTGGTCGGCTCAAGTTTATTTCCGCATCTTGTTCAGCTTAGGCTAACCTATATTTACTGACTTTACACTACTTCACCGTACGGGTAGCGATGGCTCCGAACGAACAGAGAGGAACAAGACTGAGCCGAAACGACCGTAAGTAGGTCAGAGAGACTGGTCGGGAGAGGTGAGTCAGCCAACTGAGCAGTGCTACCACGCACCTTGTGCTACACTTGTTACTTACTTGTTACTTGGTGTGGAGTTTCTCAGCCGCGCTCCGTCACTAGATGTGACGCTCGTCGCAGCTGCCCTTTAAACCATCTAGCACTTGTAGTCTTGTCTCACAGTGCCATCTTCTAAGTCATAACACTCCCTGAACAAATGTGATTTTAGTGACTTTTTAAAGGCCTTTATGTTCGCACACCTTTTCACATTAACTGGTAGATTATTATAAAGTCTCGGTGCACTCTTTTCGAAGGCCCTAAATCCAAATTCATGATTGCACCGTGGCTCATTCAATTGATGCAGCACGTTGCCATGTCTCAGCATCATATCAGTGCCAACATTGAAGTCTTCCAATAAGTCTCGCACATATTCCGGCTTTCCAAAGTTCAAAGCTTGATACACTATAACGCACAGTTTGAATATGATCCTCGCTTTCACCGGCAGCCAATGCAGGTCAATTAATGCCGGCGCACAACTAACGGCCCAGTTAGCAACTCCACAACCTAAGCTTTGTTTGCGAGTCTCGCTACACTCCCTGTTCTCTCTTATCCCCTTCCTTGTCCTGTAGGAATAGGTTTTTACACCATACCCGAAAGAGGATTTATGGAGCTCCGATCTTACTATCAACCATCATAAAAAAAAATACCAACACGCCTAAACTTTGTTAGATGCTGAAATAGCCTCCCCGAAAATATGCCCTGGCCGGGAATTGAACTCGGGACCTTTGGGTTATGAGGCAGTCACTCTACCAGTTAGACCAATAGAGATATCTCACTTGGCCTGGTCGGCTCGTTTATTTCCGCATCTTGTTCAGTTTAGGCTAACCTATTTTTACTGACTTTACAGTAGTAGTTGTACCTGATTGTTTTTGGTGCTTATAAAAAACACACCAGTGCCGGGGAAATGGATGCAATTTGTAATGAGGTGGCATGTCTCCTTACCACCACTTCTCTTCACCTTACATGTGTCTTTCCCCTCCCCCACTCCCCTTTCTCCGTCAACTTCCCCCCTCCTCCTTCATTTTACTTTTTCCCTCCCCCACTCCCTATAATATTTCCTCCCTTCGTGGTGCAATGCATAAGTGTGTTGATTTTCAGTGTGAGCGTCCTGGGTTCGAATCACCGGACTGCCACACATGTGTTTGTTAATTTCATTAATCGAGTTTAGGAGTAAAGTTGGTTAGTGGAGAGAACATAATAATACGTTCAGTCACCCTTCTCTACACCTCCCTATGGAAGACCATGACCGCCACCGGTACGCGCAACTTCTCTTGGCCAATCATGTTCCGCGTAATTCTGACGTCACGCACTGGCAACTAATCAGCAGCGCGTCATGAACAGCCACCCAACCAGCATCGCGTAACTCTGTCGTCATCGATCATAGCCAATCCACAGGGCGTAACTCTGAAGACATTATACTCTAGAACAATCATTATTGTGTTTTTCTGAGGACATAAATAAGGCGGTAAAACAATACATTGTTGTTGCTTGTATGCTTGTGGGTGTGCTGTAAACAATCATGTAATGTGTCTATGCCTATTTCAAATACTTTTATGTTATTGGCCTACACCATAAATCATCTGTAAAACATTAACCTAACCTAACCTAGTACTACATGAATACTAGGTTAGGTTGTTTGGTTAGGTTAATGTTTTATAGATTATTGACGAGCTACTGATTGGCTGAGGGAGTTACGCGTAACTCCAGAAGTTGCGCGTAGCGGTGGCGGTAAGGGGCTTCCATACCTCCCCTCCCTCCTACAAGTAGGAGAGAATGTCAAGAACGAGTCAGTGTGGCTAAAGCCTCTAGAGAGGGTCCATGCTGATCCGTCGCCCATGCACTCACTATACCCTCCCGTCACAATAATAAATTTGTTCACTGAATATTTGCTCTTTATACCTATTTCCTGGTTCTTTAACCTATTAACCCGGGAACTGCGGGGAGACACTTAAAAGAGTTCCCCCGGCGGACTGCGGGAAGACTCTTAACCCTTCAAACCCGGTTGGTACACACGTGTACCATTTTTTTTTGGCCCCAGGAACCCGGGTGGTACTACATTGTACCATTGCTTGAAAGCCTGTGAGCTTCGTGTGTGAGGCGTCGGTCCGACGCATGTAAACAACAGCCGGCTGGACCGACGCTCCGCATCTCCGGCCACAAGAAGGAGAGCGTCGCTTGTTCGTGTGTGCCTGTATGTTGTTGTTCAGTATCGAAAAGTGGTGTAAAGTGGCTGGTTTGGCCATAAAGTTATCTCCAATGAAATCATCATCACAGCTCACCCAGTTGACTTAGAGAGCTCTACTTAAGGCCATTTTACAGGTAAATAACACAGCTACGCTTGGGGATGCGCGGGAATGCGGGAAGCAGTCTGATTAACGAATATACGGTAGCCTAGCCTAGACGTTTTTCGGCCAAAACACCCGGATTTCGAGGAATATATATATAATATATAGCCGGGGTCGGAGGGTTAAGAGTAAGGGAAAAAAAAATATCCATTTAACCCTCTGTTCCCGGAAAGGCTCTTGAACGCCCATAAAAAGCATATAACAGGTACCCGGAAGGCCTCTTAAACACCCATGACGTCACAGCCTGTGAGCTTGCTGTGCGAGGCGTCGGTCCGACGCATGTAAACAACAGCCGGCTGGACCGACGCTCCGCATCTCCGGCCACAAGAAGGAGAGCGTCGCTTGTTCGTGTGTGCCTGTATGTTGTTGTTAAGTATCGAAAAGTGGTGTAAAGTGGCTGTTTTGGCCATAAAGTTATCTCCAATGAAATCATCATCACAGCTCAACCAGTTGACTTAGAGAGCTCTACTTAATGCCATTCTACAGGTAAATAACACAGCTACGCTTGGGGATGCGCGGGAATGCGGGAAGCAGTCTGATTAACGAATATACGGTAGCCTAGCCTAGACGTTTTTCGGCCAAAACACCCGGGTTTCGAGGAATATATAATTATATAATACATAACCGGGGCTGGAGGGTTAAAACACCCAAAAAAAATATATATATATATTTATTTTTTAATCTGGCATGCCAAATATCACTCCTCCACCTCCCCTCCTTCAGTTATCACCTATTTTCCCTGTTATTCCCTTATTCTCTGGTCTATTTTCGTGCTAACATTAGCGAGTTGGTAGCAGGGCGTTGTCATCACTGTTACCAAGTGTGGGATAAGAGCGAGAGAGAGACTATTGCGGAACAGTGTCTCTCCAGACAAGGGGAGGGGTGGAGAGCAGGAGGTTGCCTCAGCCATACATTATGTAACTCCCGCCTGTATCGCCGATTTTGACCATCCAAACAGTTTCCACTTGTTTTATTGTTGTAACAGGATAGTACCTTTATAATTAACCTATAATAGGTGCATATGGATAAGTATTAATGCTATTTATGGTAAAATAACGATGTTAGTGATGGGAACAGCTCAAATACGTCAGCACAGGAGTGTGGTCTCATACCCCCCATGCGCACTTCTTAGGTTAAGCGTGAGCTGTATGTAGTGAGCACCCCACTGCCAGGTGGCAATTTAGGCCTAAAATTTAAATTTTACAATAAATATCGTTATTACTTATTCATATGCGCCTATTTTACGTTTAATTTGAAAAAGGCGAGCTATATATAGTGAATGCTAGACTACTCGGCCCACGGGACAGCTCGGCCCAGTAAAAACGAGACAGCTCGGCCCCGTGTTAATTACGAGACAACTCTTAACCCGGGAACTGCGAGAAGACTCTTAAGAGTTCCCCCGGAGGACTGCGGGAAGACTCTTAAGAGTCAGAAAAAAAAAAATCAACTTTAAACATCGAAAAAAAAAAAAAAAAAAAAAAAAAAATGTTGGCCCCTGGGCCATGCAAAATATCACTCCTCTACCTCCCCTCCTTCCCCACTTTCCTCCCTCCTTCAGTTATCACCTATTTTCCCTGTTATTCCCTTATTCTGAGGTATATTTTCGTGCTAACATTAGCGAGTTGCAAGCAGGGCATTGTCATCTCTGTTAGCAAGCGAGTGCAAGAGAGAGAGAGAGACTATCGATCGACTGTGTCTCAGTGGCCTTGGGGGAAAGCAGGTTGCCTCACCCATACATTATATAACTCGCGGCCTGTATCTCCGATTTTGACCATCCAAACGCTGTTTTCACTCGTTTTATTGTTGTTTCAGGTTAATACCTTTATAATCAACCCATAATAGGAGCGTATGGATAAGTATTAATGCTATTTATGGTAAAATTAATATTTTAGTGATGGAAACAGCTCAAATACGTCAGCACAGGCGGACGTTTCTAATTACCCCCATGCGCACTTCTTAGGTTAATTAACCTAACCTACACATTATGAATCGAGAGAACTAGCCTATGACATAATTATACAATAAACGAACATTTCGCCCACATTACACACACCCCATAAACCCTCCACTTAGCTCTCCGCATCCTATATCCTGACTGGTCTCGTCAAATTGCCCCATAGCAAAACATGGGGCCGAGCTGTCTCAAATAATGGGCCGAGTTGTCTCGCCGTCGTGGCCGAGTTGTCCAAAAGTGGGCCGAGCTGTCCGAGCCGAGTTGTCCCATGGGCCGAGTCGTCCAGTCACCATATATAGTGCACACCCTATAACTGGGCGGTCATATTAGGCTTGATTCCCGCCTAAAATAGTCATTTTACGATAAATATCAATATTACTTATTCATATGCGCCTATTTTACATTTAATATGAAGATAGTAACATGTAACAGCAATAAAACAAGTGGGAATAGTGTTTGGATAGTGCAAGTTGGAGCCATAGCCTATAAGCATCGATATCAAACAGAAATACAATAATAATGTAGATTTCTAATGGATGAAAAGCATGTTGAATTGGGTTTTATGTATTCATAGAAGCACTACAACCGGAATTTAGATGATAATTTTGTTGATTATCAATGTTTATGGCTCCAACTTCCTTATAGCTTGAAACTCGCAAGTGGTCAAATATAGCCCTGTCATTGAAAAAAAAAAAATATATATATATTGTCAAGAAAAAGTGCGGTGAAAATGGTAAAAAAAAAAAAAACGAAGGGGTAGGGGGTACTTTCAACGGATTGGGCGACTTTTTGGATGGATTTGGGTGAGAAGAGCGGGAGCAGGTTTTTCCCGCCCTCCGACCATTCCGACTAGAAGATCCCGCCCGCTTAGCTAGGTCCTTCCCGCCCGAATGTTGTGGGCGGGAAGAGCCAAGCAATCAATCTTTCCTTGGCTGATTCCGCCCTCCAAGATTAGACCGTCCCGCCCATTTGTATGGTTCACACAACCTCAGCTGATCTTGACTAAATGTGCGATGCAAAAGCCTGTAACCTTGAAATTCGTGATTGCATTATATATTTTGTCTATTATGAGGCAATTTTATTCAGATTAGGAAGGTTATTCGAGACAGTCTTAAGCATTTCAACTATCACAGATCCTTCCTAAGCTGTATGAGATCGTCTAATGACAGCCGGAATTAATAAAAAGGTGAAATAAACTTCAAGGGGATAATGTCACGTTTTCATGATCACTCCATTATTCGCTACTCTATTTGCAAAGTAACTGATTTCTATAAACATGGGAAATATGCTAATCACCATCGGCTGAAAATGGACAATTGGCAAATTAATTGGTTGTGATTTTTCCTATTAATGGGCGTGTTTTAGTCTGATCGTCATATATACAGTATATACACAAGGTTAGATACAATCACAAATTTCAAGGCTACAGGCTTTTTCATTGCACATTTAGGCAAGCACAGTTTAAGGTATACGTGAACCTTACAAACGGGCAGGACGGTCTAATCTTAGAAGGCGGAATCAGCCAAGGAAGGATTGATGTTTGGCTCTTCCCGCCCACAACATTCGGGCTGGAAGGACCTAGCTAATCGGGCGGGATCTTCTAGTCGGAATAGTCAGTAAGCCGTAAGTACCGGTATGGACCAACGATTATCCTATACAGTACGGTAATATTATAGCACTAGAGCAAGTACCGGTAAGGACCAAAGATTATCCTATACAGTACGGTAATTAAAATGTAAAACTTGCAAACCAAACAAACCAAAACTGGGACTAAGACAATATAAAGGCAAAATAACTAATCAAAATCGCTATGTGGAAACAACGCTTACTAAAATAAAAATTAATGAAATAAAAGAACACATCATATTATTATAGCACTATCTTGTTGAAGCACTGTAGAGGCTGGCGTGGTTTCAGATTTTGCATGTGCTACAGGGAGACATGTTTTAGTCTTGCTGAGGTGTAGTGATGATATGATGGGAGCATGGGGCAGTGTTATGGCAGGATTTTATTGTACCGATGCTACAGTCCATTCAGCATAAATAGACCGGAAATTATGATACCTAACCTCGGTAACTTAAAAGGGTTAGAACAAATGGGCTGTAAATTTCCACCCATATTCCCTGACTAATTCTCCCCAAATGGTAGAATTATTAGCATGATTACTCGTTCTTTTTTTAGTTATACCTAGAGGTTAATGGTCAAGATTTTGGACTTGGATTATAACGAATAGACTACACACTCCAAGGTAACTCCATCTGAGCCACTACAATGTAGTGGAAAAGAGATTTGTACCTCTCTATTAACCCCTTCTGTACCGGCGATGTCCTTTTCACTTTATTTTGGCTGCTATTAACCCTTGTCTATCGGGGCCCGACTTAAGTCCGTATCGAAAAATTTGGACTATGTGGCGGGGCCCGACTTAAGTCTGTGTGCAATTTTGGCGCAATATTGGCTCTGAGAGAGAGACGAGCGACGGGAGGAGCATGGGTTACCTCATGACCGCTCGCCACGGCCGCCGTGGACCAACTGAGATGTACTCCACTTACATCCACCCTCACTCCCTCGCTACATACGTACTGTAATTATATAAAGAAATTACCGTATTTTAGCGATTTTGCCCTTCGGTTGTACGATCGTTCTAAGACAACCAGTGATCATAGAAGGATAATTCGGGTGTCATTGGAAAGCTCAATTTACGCCCTTTCAGGGATACATACTTGTATTACGCTCTGGGTCTTGTTTATGCATGAAAAATAGCATGGAAACAACCCCATTTATGGTAAAAAAAAAAACGCTGGGCGGCACAGTGAAATATACTCCACCACCCGCTCGTAAGGTGTTAAACAATTATATTCAGCTTAGGAAGGATGTCTACCATTGAAAGAGCTACAGACTATATCGATTAATCAGTTTAGCTAGGGTACCATATATCCTTCCAGACTATCTCAATTAATCATTTTAGCTAGGGTACCATATAATTATATATCCTTCCTAAGCTACATAAAATCATCTAAATGTAGCAGAAATCAAATGCAAAAGACGTCACTGGTACAGAACGGGTTAATGTATGTATTAGAAGCTCAATAGTAGGCTAGGTGTGCAGTCCAAGATTACCAGACAGGATGGTGAGACTGGCGAATTCAATAAGTCAAACTTTATCATGCCAAAGTTGAGACATCTCAGGCACCGCTATTCAGGGAAGCCCAAGTGCATTGAGCCAGATTGCAAGACATGTCCGAACTCATTATCTGGACTAACATTACCAGACTTCATTGAGGGGTAGTGCTAGTTTTTTGGTCTATTTATTAATTTATTAACTTATTTTGAGTTTCCTCGCTATACATCCATCAAGCATAAAAATAAAGTACACACTTTAGACCCCGTTCAAGGTAAATTTGTACATTTTATACTTGTCAGGATAAAATCGACATCTAAATGGTAAGAAAGGTCTTAATCCTGACAAAGAAATGGGGTGAAACTTAAAATTGCCAAACTAATGGAACAAACATTTTAAAATCTCAAAACTAATGGGGCTAAAAATGATGGAGAAGGAGGTCCAGAAAAAGAGATTACCTCCCCTTTAACCTCTAAATTGCGCAGCCATGGTAGTTCAAACCCTCTCGCCAAGCAAAGCTATTTGGTTCTATTCTGACGAAAATTGTCATATGTAACACATAATTATTACTTATCCATCATCTCCATCATCATCATCATCATCATCTCCGACGCCTTGTTTCCCCCTGGGAAACCCCCACTAGAGGATGGCCATGACAGAAACGTCTCCAAGCTACTTTGTCAAGACATGCCTCCCTTGCCTGTGCCACAATGCCCCTTCCACTACGTGGAAGTTTTTCTTCAATATATTTTTCCACTTTCTTTTCCCATACCATAGGTGGTCTTCCACTACTAGCGGTTCCACTCACCTGACTCCCATATATCTTTCTTGGCATTCTGTCTTCATCCATTCTCTGAACATGACCATACCACCTCAAAGTACTTCTCTTTATCCACTCAACCACACCACAATCAATGCCCAAAGCCTGCTCTTCCATTCCAAAGGACTTGTACACTTCCTTATTACTTGGCCCATCTAGCCTATTCATGCCAGCTGCCATTCTGAAAAAGCTCATCTGCACAGCTCTCAGTTTGAAGAGGTCCTCGTCACTTGCCGTCCATGTCTCGCTTCCATCCGAGTGTTGGGAGCAGCACACTGTTTCTCAGTGACTTTTTGACTTCCTGGCTAACCATTCTTCCTTTGAGAATACTATCAAGTTCTCCAATCACCTTTCTCCCTTGCATTTTTCTCTCTTTTATCTCACTCTCCATTTTACCATATTTGCATAGTACAGCTCCCAAATACTTGAAACTTTCAACCTCTTCTAGTAATTCATTTTTCAATTTTATTTTACAACTTTTCTTGTGTTCTTTCTTGATTCTATATTTTTCCTTAAAATCTATGGTTTCATGCATTCTTCTCTCAAACACTATTACCTTACATTTCCCTACATTGACCTTTAACTTTCTCTTTTCATATACCCTGTCAAAGTCAGTGACCACTCTCTGAAGTTCTTCAGCATTTTCCGCCAACAGGACTGCATCGTCCGCATATAGGCATGTTAAAATCTTCCATGTTCTTCCCTTTGATTCCAGTCTAGCTCCCACACCCATTGATACAGCCCTACATTCCCTAATCACTCCATCCATGTATATATTGAACAACCAAGCTGATATGACACATCCCTGTCTTACACCTACATTGACCTCAAAACTTTCACTTAACTTATCCCCTACCTTCACATTTGCCATTGCATTCCTATAAAAAGATTTTACTGCCATTAGCAACTTTCCTCCCACACCATATACTGTTAACACATCCCACAGGCCCTCCTAGTCTACTTTGTCGTAGGCTTTTTCCAAATCCATGAATGCTGCATAGAGTTTTCTGTTTTTGGCCAGATACTTCTCTACCAACAATCGCATTGAGGCTATCTGGTCAACGCAGCCCCTGCCCTTTCTGAAACCTCCCTGTTCCTCGCCTATTTTGTCATCCGTTATCTTCTGTAGCCTCGCTGTTACTACTCTTGCGTGTACCTTTCCAGGTATGCTAAGCAAGCTAATTCCCCTATAATTCTTACACTCTTCTTTACTACCCTTCCCTTTGTACAAGGGTACTATCACTGCTTTCCTCCAGTCCTCTGGTACACTTTCCTTTTCCCATGCTAATTTGCATAACCTATGCATTATGTCAACAGCTTCTTCTCCTCCATATCTCAGCATTTCACCTGGGATGTTATCTACTCCAAGCTAATTCCCCTATAATTCTTACACTCTTCTTTACTACCCTTCCCTTTGTACAAGGGTACTATCACTGCTTTCCTCCAGTCCTCTGGTACACTTTCCTTTTCCCATGCTAATTTGCATAACCTATGCATTATGTCAACAGCTTCTTCTCCTCCATATCTCAGCATTTCACCTGGGATGTTATTACTTATCCATATGCGCCTATTTTGCTTTTAACCCGGCAACGGCGAGGTATTGAACTAGCTGCCCATGGGCGACCATATTGGCTCCATTCAGGCCTATAATCGTCATTTTACGATAAATATCGTTATTACTTATTCGCTGTAGTAGAATAAAGGGGCCCCTGCCGAAGGATAAGTCAGAAATAGTGAAATTTGAGTGCGTAGTGTGCAAAGGCGAGCTTGTGTTAAGTGATGATCCTGTGGCTGTGAATTTTGGAAATGAGTCTTTGGAGCTGGTGAACAAGTTTTGTTACCTAGGAGATACCATCTCTGCCGGTGGTGGGGCCGAGGCTGCCACTGTTGCTAGAATTAGGTGTGGCTGGGGGAAGTTCAGAGAATTGATGCCAATCCTGACCATGAAAAGAATGCCTCTTCCCCTGAAGGGAAAGGTGTATGCCTCATGTGTGAGAAGTGCAATGACGTATGCCTCAGAAACATGGGCCGTTAAAGTAGAGGATGTCAACAGAATGGAGCGTAATGAGATGAGAATGGTGAGATGGATGTGTGGGGCCAGGCTACAGGATAGAATAACAAATGTTGAGCTGAGGAGACGTTTAGGTATAAAGAGTATTAGCAAGGTGATGCGTACAAGTAGACTGGGATGGTATGGACATGTGGAGAGAATGGATGAACAAAATTGGGTGAAAAAATGCAGGTCTGTGATTGTGGAGGGAGCTGCACCAAGGGGTGGACCGAGGAAGACCTGGGATCGGACTATACGCGCCGATCTCAAATCCAAGAACTTGACAATCGAAGCAGCCCTTAACAGGGTTGCCTGGAACGCCGCCATTAGGACAAGAGACTGAAACTGCACTTATGTGTGGAACACTCAGTCTTAAAATTTTATGTATGTATGTATGTATATGAGCCTATTTTACCTTCACTATGAAGATAGTAACCTGTAACAACAATAAAACAAGTGAAAATATAATTTTTCTGGTCAAAATCGTGAATATAGATGGACCAGCCCATTCATGAATTATGGAGAAAATTGAGGCAACCCCTCCCTCCACAAGGCCTCAAGCCACACTGAGCCTACTCATTCACACACTCTGTTGTATAACACACTCGCTAGGCACGTAAGCACATCCTCCACACATTTTGCTAATGTTAGCACAAAAATATACCAACAAATTAGGGAATAACAGGGAAAATAGGTGATAATTGAAGGGGGAGGGGAAAAGGGGGAAGGAGGGGATGCCGAGGAGTGATATGAGGTATAGGGGGAAAAAAAAAAAACATTGTTTAGTGCTACTGGGGCCGTTTCCCTCTTAAGAGCTTTGCCGCCATCGCCCAGTAAAACCTCTTATGAGCTTTGCCGCCGTTTACGGGTTAATATGAACATATGAATATTGGAAAGCAATAAAACAAGTGGTAACAGCAATTGGCTGGTGAAAATCGTATATTTTAGCCCCACGGTCGTAATCTGACCTTGACCGGCAAGAGTAAGACACCCTCCTTCTCTGGTGTCTAGCATGGTACTGAGACTCAAGGGGAGCTCTCAGACTGGCTTAGAGGGTCGGAGATCCACTCCTCCACCCTCCTCCCCTCTCTCCCAGCCGCCTTGCACGAAAATACTTGATACATATAGGGAATAAT
>JBAKBP010022383.1:0-38901 GCA_037953745.1 Lithodes maja
GTTGTGGTCAGTAGTATATGGACAGTTTTGGGAAGCCCAGTTATAATACAGTCAATGTGTGGCTTTGTGATGTACAGTTGTGGTCAGTAGTATATGGACAGGTTTGGGAAGCCCAGTTATAATACAGTCAATGTGTGGCTTTGTGATGTACAGTTGTGGTCAGTAGTATATGGATAGTTTTGGGAAGCCCAGTTATAATACAGTCAATGTGTGGCTTTGTGATGTACAGTTGTGGTCAGTAGTATATGGACAGTTTTGGGAAGCCCAGTTATAATACAGTCAATGTGTGGCTTTGTGATGTACAGTTGTGGTCAGTAGTATATGGACAGTTTTGGGAAGCCCAGTTATAATACAGTCAATGTGTGGCGTTGTGATGTACAGTTGTGGTCAGTAGTATATGGACAGGTTTGGGAAGCCCAGTTATAATACAGTCAATGTGTGGCTTTGTGATGTACAGTTGTGGTCAGTAGTATATGGACAGTTTTGGGAAGCCCAGTTATAATACAGTCAATGTGTGGCTTTGTGATGTACAGTTGTGGTCAGTAGTATATGGACAGTTTTGGGAAGCCCAGTTATAATACAGTCAATGTGTGGCTTTGTGATGTACAGTTGTGGTCAGTAGTATATGGACAGTTTTGGGAAGCCCAGTTATAATACAGTCAATGTGTGGCTTTGTGATGTACAGTTGTGGTCAGTAGTATATGGACAGTTTTGGGAAGCATAGTTATAATACTGACCAACCTCGCTTTCGCTCGCCAGGATAACATTGATTCCTAAATGGCTCGAAAGTTCTTGTTATTGATATAGAAATATGATGAAAAATCAACAAACTAATGGAGCAAATGTCTTATAATCTGAAAACTAATGGGGCTAAACATGAGGAAGAAGGGGGACCATAAAAATGACCCATCTCCCCTTATTTTGATTCTATATGGGCTAGTCTATTCAGGAATGTCGGGATTACCACACTGTCATGCAAGGTCTTCCATGCTGACCACCCTACTTCTTGTTACTGCTTTCAGCGTTCGTTCGTACAACCCTCTTCCCCTCTTGCACCCTCTCCCGCACTTCTTCATCCATACTCCCATCTTTACTCAGCACACTGTCCCGATTTTTTTTCTTCTATGTGAGTAAGGAAGACAAAAGGCAGAATTGCCTGTAGCGAATGCCTCCCCCTGAGTTGAAAGAGTGACTGGGCCAAAATCAAGGGACGTTCGAGCCAAAATGCCTGGACATAGAGTTTGACGCAAATTACGTTATAAAGAGGGAAATACTGATTCTGGGAGATAGTTCCAGAGCTCAGCAGTTAAATAGAAGAAAAACTGAGAATAGCATTTCACTCTTGGGTTGGAGAGTTGCACAGAGTAGGGGTGGGATTGTGTTGCAGGACGGGTACTATGTACCCTACGTAGAGTAGGTAGTATACACTGGGAAAGCTCTGAGGGACACTGATTATTCTAGTAGCGATAGAATAGCGAGAGAGATGCAACATTGCAGGGAATAGGTGAGTGGACGGGAGTTAATGATACAAAAGGCTTTCCTTTTTACTTTGTCTAGGAGTGCGGTGTGAGAGGATCCTCTCCACACATTTAAACAATACTCAATACAAAGACGCACTGAGCCCCTGTACATAGCCAGAAGCTGCACAGGGGTAAAGAACCCATTGGGGCAGTTGAACACACCCAGCTTCTGGGAGGCTGCCTTAGCAAGACTGGTAATATAGTCCTTCCAAGTGAGACAGAAGAAAAGGAAACACCAAGAATATTGAGAGAAGATGAAGGTCGAAGGATTGATTTTTGTAATGTTGAAGAATAAGGGATATGTCCTCTGGAAGTTCCAAACGGGTAGTCAGATGAAGAAATTGGGTTTTGGAAGAATTAAAGATAACAAAGTTTTCTCTGCCCCAATTGGAAATAGTAGTTAGATCAGAAGATAAGAGTTACATGGCTTCATTACATTTGTTTTTGAGGGATTGCTGGCTAGGGCATTCAGAAAATCGAATTGAGTTGTGTAAAGTGGAGTCGTCTGTGTATGAATGGATGGGACTGGAGGTACAGTTGAGAAGATCATTTATGAAAATTAGAAAGAGAATGGGAGATAGGATGGAGCCTTGAGGAACACCAGAGTTAATAGGATGAGTAAGTAAGTGATGGCCGTCCACAACTGCAGCTATGGAATGGCCAGAAAGGAAATTAGAGACAAAGGAACAGATGGAGGGATAAAAACCGAAGGAGGGTAGCTTAGAAAATACAAATTTGTGAAAGACTTTATCGAAGGCCTTCAATATGTCTAGTGCAATAGAAAAGGTCTCACCGAAGTCCTGAATGGAGGATGACCAAGAGTTAGTAGAATTTGAAAGAAGATCACCAGTAGAGCGACCCATAAGGAAACCATATTGGCGATCTGAGAGTAGATTACGAGAAGAGAAATGCTTAAGATATTTGGATGCAAGAATAGTTTAAAAACTTTACAGAAACATGAGATGAGAGCAATTGGACGATAGTTGGAGGGTTGAGAGCGGTCACCCTTCTTTGGGACAGGTTGAATTAGAGCAAACTTCCAGCAAGAAGGGAAGACGTTAGAGGAGAGACAGAGACGAAAGAGTTTGCCTAGGCAGGGAGTCAGCACGGAAGCACAGTTTTTTAGTACAACAGGAGGAACACCGTCTGGACCGTATGCCTTCTTAGTATTAAGCCCAGAGAGGGTAAAGAGTACATCTTTAGAAGAGATTAGAATATTAGGCATGAGTAGGAGAGAAGGGGGTGGAGAAGGAGGAATAGCACCGGAATCATCCAAAGTGGCATTTCTAGCAAAAGTGTTATCAAAATATTCAGCATTGTCAGAGGAAGAAGTGATGGTTGTGCCATCAAAGTGAAAAGGGGAGGGAAAGACGAGGAAGACAAATTGTTGGAGAGATTTTTGGTTAGACGCCAGAGAGCTTGGGAAGAGCTAAGGTTGGATATTTCAGTGCATTTATTATTGATGAAAGAGTGCTTGGCAGGTCGAAGAACAGATTTGGCCCGTTTCCGGGCAGAAACATAGGATGAATGAGATTCTTGAGTTTTAAGCCATCGGTTCCATTTGAATGCTTCCTCCTTGTTGTGGACAGCAGTAGAACAAGCGTGAGTAAATCAAGATTGTTTAGCATTATACTGAGATAAATAAAATGGAATGTATGCTTCCATGCCCGAGAGGATTACCTCGATAATGCATTCAGCACTCTCTGAGGGTTCCCGGCCACGGAAGCAAAAGTCATTCCAAGGGAAATCAAAGAAGTATTGCCGAAGAGCCTCCCAGTCGGCAGCGCCAAAGTGCCACAAGCGCCGCCGGTTGGGAGGATTGGGTGGCCGTACCTGAGAGATACATCAGGTGACAGATATTGGTTTATGGTCGGAGGAGCCCAAAAGAGAGAAAATATTTATAATATAAGCGGAAGGGTTAAAGGTTAGAAATAAGTCAAGAATGTTGGGCCGATCTTACGAAACGACGAAACGATCTGGGATACGGGTGGGTTGCTCGACTAACTGCTGTAGGTCTTTTAGGATAGAAAAGATGAAGGCTTGTTCACCAGGTTGGTCAGTGGAAGCAGAGGAAAGCCATTGGGCGTGGTGAACGTTGAAATCTCCTAAGATGGAGATTTCTGCAAAATGAGAGATGGATAGAATATGTTCCACTTTAGAAGTTAGAGAGTCGAATAATTTTGGATAGTCAGTAGAATTAGAGGAGAGATATACAGGTCAGAAATATTTAGTCTGAGAGTGACAAGAAAGCTTTTTCCAGAGAGTTGAGAATTCTGAAGAATAGAAGTTGGGACCACGAGAGATAGCAATGTTATTGCGTACATAGATGCAACTTCCACCTTTGGCTAGAAACTGAGGATAGATATAGTAGGAGGATACAGAAAAGGGTTTGCTGTCAGTAATCCCAGACAACTGTGTCTCGGTGAGAAAGAGAAGATCAGGGTTGGCAGAGGAGAGGTGGTGTTCCACAGAGAGGAAGTTAGGTGAGAGACCACGAATGTTGCAGAAGTTAATAGTAAGAGTAGTGTCGGGAATAGTATATGATGACCCCGACAGTTTGAAGTTCAATTGGGTATTTATATTTGGCGGTATTGTTTAGTAATTACAATTTTAACTAGTACCTTATTTACTGTAGTATATTATTAATTGTAGTTAATTATTAACTGTAATACATAAATCTATACAACAGCTATGGATGTATCATGAAACCAAATCACAGGTTCAAAATATTATCTGAACCAGCAGCCATTTGTTTAATTGCGGAGCGACGCTTCACGTGCCAGCATTTTTTTAAAAATCAGCTGTACCTTCAACAACTCCGTACAGCTTTGAATACACCTAGAGATCACCAACCACTGACACTAGTTCTATAAATCTTCAGTCCTACATCATCAGTCCTCAATAAGCTAAGTTAATTATGTATTGATATTGTATTATGTGAACATTCCTACATGTCATTCGTGTGAACAAATCTGTGTAAGTTGCTATTTTGGGGGGACTCGTTTCCCGTTTTTTTGGACATGGTGCTCCTTGGCTTTGTGTGAGGGTTTGCTAGGCTAGTTGTATGTGTGGGAGGGTCTCAGTTTGGTTCCGATTCGCGCGGTTCATTCTGCAGGAGTCTGTGGTTGTTTTATTTTATGACACTGTTGGTGGTTACTGGTGTCTTTATTTATAGTGAGACTCTAATTATTATTTTGCTGGTGGGGAGGGTTTCTCATGTGACTTATTTTAATTAAATTTCTTAGCCTAGTTTCTTATCGGCCTAGTTGCAGTTATGAGGGTCGGTTTCTGTTTATTCCTAAGCGATTGACAGTCAGTAGTCTGACCTCACGATTGTGGCATGGGCAGCTAGGCTAATCAAATCTAAGTAGTCTAATTAGTCATTTTTTGTCATTTACCCTTCTTTCTGAATGGATATCCATCGTTATTTTCTGCTATTTGTCCATCATGGCTCAGATAAATCATCGTTTTGCAGCTAGTTATGTATCCAGATTGGGAGTGGCAATTCCATTGCCACATCATTTAGATTAATTTATGTAACTTGTTTGCTTTGTATGTTTAGAGAGTTAATAGAATAAGAATTTAACGATGGCAGATTTAAAGAAGCTGAAGATTTTGAAGGGGGGGATGAAGGGAAGCTTGAATACGTGCTTAAGAGATCTTGACATATTTTTAGACACTGCTTCGGCTGATCAGATTAAGGGCAAGAAGGCTACTGTAACTAAATCGCTTGCCACTTTTGACAATTATGCTCAGCAGGTATATGCTGTGTTGTCAGGTCCTGAAGAGGTGGAAGACGAAATGTCGGAAGATCTTGCATATATTGAAGAAATTAATACAGCATTAGCCAGACTAGCTTCAAAACAAGAATCGCTCAATGTTAAGGAAGCTACCGGTACTCCAAAGGCAACTGGATTTACCTTCTAAAGCTTACTCTGCCATCCTTTTCTAAGGATCCAACTACCTTGATTGGATTTTGGGATGTTTTGAGTGTTCCTTCCATCAGAATAAGACTCTTACATCCATCCAAAGGTTTACGTATCTCCGTGGACAGTTAAAAGGGGAGGCCTTGAAGCTGATAGGGGGGTACATGCTAGAAACTACAAGCTATGAATCTGCAGTGGATCTACTGAAAAGAAATTATGGGAGAGAGGAGGTAATCAAGACTGCATTAATAACAACATTCTTTGCTCTAGATCCTCTATCATATGATGTGACGGAATTAAATGAGAGCCTCCTCCGATCAATGGAGACGATGGCCATATCTAAGAAGGAAATCTACAGTGTGAATATCCTGACTAAAATACCCTCTCCTCTTAAGGAAATTGTAAGACGTCAACTAAGCGATACTCCACTGGATTTGGAATCGTTGGTGCAGGTGTTCCAGACTGACGTGTTTAACATGGAGAGTACTGGACAATACCGACCGGTGGAGATGTCGCCATCCCGGTACAAACTTCTCAAAAACAGAAGAGGACGATATCATAAGGTTGTAAGTTATGCAGTGTGCACGGTCATACGTGGTATCACTGTCCTAAATATTCTAAGGCTACACATAACTAGACCTGGTGGTTGTTGCTCGGTTGGTGGTGCGAGGGCAAGTGGTGACCTGAGGGGTTTCATTGCCTCTCGTGGATGCAAAAGTACTGGGGGTAGGGTAAAGTGTCAACAATTTCTGTTTGGGGGTGGCATTTGTGTTTGTTGCGCATGATATTCTGAGTGTTTGTGTAGGCAATGTGGGGTGTGCGATGTGTGGATTGTGCGGGGTGCTAGGTCTGCGAGGGTTGTGGATAATAATAGAGGAGAAACGGTTTGGGGGTTGGGATAGGTGTCCCGATCTTGTATTAAAGTTGGCTCTAGGTGGAGTAATAGGGCTGGTTTCTGAGGATGTAGACGGTGTGGGTGAGTGAAGAGGTTGGGGTCGAGGGTTGGGGGTGGAGGAAGGTTGGAGAGGGAGAGGTTGAGAGATGGAAGATTTTTGTGGTGGGTTGCGTGGGGAATAGGGTTGGTAGAGGGGTAAGGTTGGAGGTTGGGAGGCGCGGGAGCTAGGCGAGGGGGGTTGTCTGGTGGGAGGAGGTTTGGGAAGGTGGGGTTGTTCGGGAGGTAAAGGGTTGAGGTAATTGGGGAATAGAAGGGTGGGGTAGTGGTGAGGTTGAGGGTAGGGTTTGGGTTAGGGTTCGAGATTGAGTATGGGAAGGGTTTTGGGTTTGGAGAGGTTGAGGTAGAGTGTGAAAATGTGGGGTTGGTGGTGGGGATGATCGGGCCGATGAGTTGGGTGACGTGTGGGTGACTGAGGTTGATCTAGGTGGGGATGATGAGGAAGGTTTCTTTCGTTTAGGTGAGGGTGGTGTGGAGGTTGAGGGTGAGATGGATGGGCGTTTTGGATGTGGTTTTGATTTAGTAGTTGTGGTATGGGTATAGGAGTGGTGTGGGGTATTTTTCGATTGTGAAGTTGGATAGATGGGCGGGAGCGAAGGTGGTAGCGAGGGCGAAAGGTGGGATTAGTAGTAGGCTTCAGAGAAGTTGGAAGAATAGGTTTGGTTGTGGGGGTGTTTTGGTTAGGGTGTGGTGATGGGGAGGGGGGAGAGGGAGGATGAGGAGAGGGTGGGGGTTGTGTTTGTTTATGTTGAGTGAAGGGGGGTAGGTGCGGTGGCTGGGAGTTGGTGGTAGGCAACTTAGACGGTATCGGTGGAGACAGAGTTGATGGTGGCTGTAGCTGGCTGCCTGATGTAGGAGTGTTTGCCTGGCATTCCCAATCAATATCCAAAGGATGGCAGATCCTCACAGAGCGATCGCGGTATGTCCTAGTCTCTCTATGATTGTCTATGATGATTTGGTAAGGATTGGGGACTGTCAACACTTTGTAAGGTCCTATGTAACGGGGGCCCAGTTTGTTGACGATTGGTAATTTCACTACCATGACTGTGTCTCCCAGGGGTTTTGCTGGGATGTTGCATCGCGGTGTATGTCTTGGCACACCTGTGCTGTATGCAAGATATGCTGGAGATGTTGTAGTGAGTCAATGTTTATTTTCGAGGTGTAGGGTTGGGCGAGATGGTGGGAAGGCAATAGTAGAGGGGCGATGCCGTAGAGGCGTTTCTGGGGGGTGATGCCGTCTTCCTGACGGCATGAGTTGATACCCCATTGTATCATTTTTGAGTTGGCTAGGCCAGTCTGTTATTTGGAGGGCTATGAGGCGAGTTCACAGCTGGTTGTTGATGGTCTTATGGCTGCGTTTACATATTGCGTTGCCTTGAGGCCAGTATGGTGATGAGTGGGCTATTTTCATGCCGCATTTTTCAGTGAATGCCTTCCATACTTGACCAGAGAACTCGGGGAGTGTTGTCAGAGAGTAATGTGGCTGGTAGGCCGAAGTTGGGAAATACCTCTGTGGCTAGGGCCTCTGCTACGGTTAGGGCGTTGTGGTCCTTAATTGGGCTGGCAACTAGGAAATATGAATAAATGTTGACGAAGGTGACAATGAGACATTTACTGTTGCTCGCTCGAAAAAGGCCCATTAGGTCGAGGGAGAGGGTTTGCCAGGGTCTATTGGCGGTTATTTTGCCTGCGGGTCCTGGTGTTTTCGTTCTGTCTTTACCCATGGTGCAGGGTTTGCAGGACTCCGTCACTTTCTTTATGATGATGGAGGGGCTGGTGATCCAGTATACCTGCTGGAAAATTTGTAAAAAAATGTTTTGTCCTAAATTATACCGTTTACTTTGTAAATAATAATCAGTAAGTCCTGGGCGGTGTGTGTGGATCGACTGCAATATGTCCTGATTCAGTGTATAGTTGATCACCGACTTGATGCAGATGGTAGAACACATCTTTCAGAATCCATTTAGGTTAATTTTTGTACGCCAAGCTTGCAATAGTGGGGTGCCGTCGTTATGTGGTGGCTTGGATGGGTTGGTGGCTGGCATTGAGGCCACTAGGGCTGCGAAGGTGGGTGGTGATGCGCTAGGTACGGGTGAGCGGGAGAGGGGGTCTGCGTTGGTGTGCAACTTCCCTGGCCTGTAGTGAATCTCGAAGTCAAACTCTTCGAGTGTTTCCCGCCATCTGACTAGTAAGGCTGAGCTAGTCACGGACCGACGTAACCATTGCAGAGATTGGTGGTCGGTGATGATGTCCACCTTAGTGCCTAGGAGAAATGACCGGAAGTGATTTAGGGCCCAGAAAACGCCTAGGCATTCTCTTTTCGTGGCTGCATAATTTTGCTGTGCACTGTTGCCGATAGTCAGGGAAGGCGACTAGTGGCGTTCACTAGGTGGTCTTTCAGGGTGTTAAAGGCCTGGTCACGTTCTGGCGTCAATTTGAACTCGGTTTGTTTTCTGGTGAGTTCGTGGAGGGGCTTAGCTATTGCTGCAAAGTTCTGGACGAAACACCTATAATATGTGGCTAGGCCTAAGAAAGATTGTACTCCATTGACTCCATTGGGGGCACATGGGCTGCAATGGCAGAGAGCTTACGAGGATTGGGTGAGATGCCTTTGGCGGAGATGACATGCCCTAAGAAATCTACCGTTGTCCTGGCTATTTCACATTTGGAGGGTTTTGAGTTTGAGTCCTGCTTGTCTGATGCGTTCTAGAACTTGACGGAATCGTTGAAGGTGTTCCGTCCAAGTTTTTCCATAGACAATGATGTCGTCTATGTATGCCATGCAGGTTTTCCAAGTTAATCCTTTCAGCACTGACTCCATGAGGCGGGAGAAAGTTGCAGGGCCGTTACATAGACCGAAAGGAAGAACGTTGAACTCGTAAAGGTGTTCTCTGATGGTTGAAAAAGCTGTTTTTTGTTAGTGTTCGGGTTTCATGGGATATTGCCAGTAACCAGCTTGCAGGGCTAGAGTAGTAAACCATTTTGAGCCGTGGGGAGAAACTAGTGATTCGTCTATTCTTGGCAAGGGGGTGGCGTCTTTTATTGTGGCGTCGTTTAGGCGTCTGTAGTCGATACAAAATCTGGTTGAGCTGTCCTTCTTTTTTACCAACACTACGGGTGAAGACCAGGGCCTGACTGAAAGTGTGGCGATGACGGCATCCAACATCTCTTGGATCTGGCGGTCTTCCTCTCGCCTCTGTAGTGGGTTTTTTCGTCGGGAGGGTTGACGAATAGGAGGTCTGGTGGTATGAATGAGGTGTTCTTCGACATGGGTTTAACTATCTCTGCGGGGGTTTGGGCGAACATGTCGGAGAAATTTTGTAAGACTTGATTCCTCAGGTGTTTTTGTAGTGATGTTAGGGTTTTTTGGATGGGGGGGGGGGGGGGGGAAAGGATGGTGGGTAGGGGATGGTTGACTTGGGTAGTGATTATGTCGTCAAATGTTTCCAAGTTCCCAATGATGAGGCGTTTGGCAATGTTAATATGTCTTCTGAAATATTAGCAACTAATGCGGTGTTGAGATTGGAGGATAAGAGGGCAGGTTGTATACGACATCGATCCATATGGGTAGTGTCGTTTTGTGGGGTAAATATCATGGTGTGATGGGGTATGGGCCAGAGTGGTACTCATTGTTGGTGTTGGGGAGGTATGGAGATATGTTGGGTGGTCACTGCGGGGCTTATAATGGTGGGCTTGTGATGTGAGTTTTCTTTCTGTTCTTGGGGATTGTAGGGGGGAGGTTTGGTGGGGCTGAGGGGGTGGGGTTGGGTGGTGGAGGGGGGCATGGTGCTGTTTTTTGTGAGTTGGAGTGAGCGGGAGGCGTTGATTTGAGTTGTGGTGGACTTACTTTGATGGTGTTGTTTCTTTGCTATTTCATTTCTCATAATGATTTTTGGGGGAGTTAGCGGTGGGTGGGGATATTTTTATTCTATTTTTTTTTTGTTCTTATGAAGGTGAGGAGCCATCTGCTGCAGTCTAATTGGGCTTGGAACATTTGTACGAGATTAAGGCCCATGTAGCCGTCGTATTGATTACAATCCAAGTTAAATGCGACGAATGGATGTCTGCATGAGGCGTCAAGTTGAGGGGTGGTGATGTGCAATGGTGGTGTTTCTCCTCTGATGACTAAGGGAGTGTCTTCGGCTCTGATGAGATTGGTGGTGGCAGCTTTTAGTGCTCCTAATTGTGTTTTATGTTTTTGGTAAAAGGAGTTGAATCGTGCTGCACCAATATCAGTGAGGAGCCTGATGGAAGTTCCTTGGATTTTCGCCAGGTGATAAATGGGTGGTGGTTTGTTGAGTACAGACTCCCCCGCCGAAGCCATAACGGACGGGGGAGATGTTAAAAACCCTGGGGTGAGTCTTCGGTGTCCTCCAGGATTTCTTCTTCCTCGATAATGGGAGCAATTTCGTCTGGAATATATTCTTCGTGTATGTGCTCTTCTTCAAGCTCTCTCAACTCTTCCTCTGTGGCTGAGACACAGTGTGTGTGATTCGCTTGGTCCCGGATAAAATGCAGGGGACAGGTGGAGTTGCATTCACGGAAGTCGAAGGGGTTAATGGCGATGAGTGGGTGGTCTCTAGGGACGCGTACCCATGTGAGTTTCTCTGCGAGATACGTCCCGGCTGGTTAGGCGAAGGATATATTCATGGAGGGGCGTTCTTAGATGGTGTGGCTCGGAAGTGCTGAGGGCGCCCGGAGGCAAAGGTTGAGGGCGACCCTGTGATGTCCTAGGGTTTTATGGCTGATGATAGTTCCCTGACCTCTTGTTGTGCTGTGTGTGGGTGGGGAACCTTTTTATTGCGCCCACCGTTGAGGTTTTTGAGCGGGCGGCGAGACGTTTCCTAATTGTGATTAGATCCCTTTGGAGCCCGGTGGGATCATGGACTGTGAAGTGCTCCTTGACGAAAGCGGGGATTATGCGTAACAAGTTGGTAAATACTTGTTGCTTTTGTTGTTCTGTGGTTTGTATGGGATATGCAGATTTGACGTGCTGATTTTGGGTGGCTAGGGTAACGTCAATGTTTACGTCATACCTGACCTCGTCGATTTTTGCTAGGGCAACGACAGAGCCCAATGATGGCTGAACGGCATTAATTACTATTGTCCGGAATTGATCCCAGGTAAGTATTGGTGTTACCTGTCCGCTTACCAGGGAAATGGCCTTTCCGAGGTGGGTTAGAAGTACAGCGATCTTTTCTCAATCGCTGTTGTATGACAAGTCGAGTACTGGCTTAACCATGTCTAGGTATGTTTGAATGTCGTACGTGTCCCCATCATACTTGGGGATGGGGATATGTGAGAGATTAGTTGCCATGATGACTAATGTTATACCACACTCTACTTCTTTTGATTTATGTGCTGAAATGACTTTTCTTCACGAAACAAGAATCACCGTCTGCCGCCAATGTTATGCCAGGGTCTTTACCGGGTTTGAAGTGGTGTTTGGTAGGTTCTACTCGACTGGAGAAGTTAAAATCATACAACACATTCACACAAGGAGTAAAGGGTAAAATATAACACTGAGTACATCATCTAGAACAACTTTAAATAATAGCTTAATATGTAGAACAACAATACTTAATTACACTAGTACACTGGATACATATATATATTGGCCTAGCACGCGCGAGAATCCACGAGAGTACAAGGGATACACTTGATTCTCTCTCTCTTACTCAGATATTAATATACACCTTGAAACACTTGTGTTGGGTGTGACGCACCCAGTGCGTGGCAACGCAACCTGATTGTACTCCTTGGTACTCCACTGTACCGCCACTGTGCGGTACCTCTGTACCGCCGTACCGTGCTGGCTGCCTATATTGAGTGTGACAACGTATAACTATGTTCTTTGTATCTCTGCAAAGGTCTCGTCATGTGCTAACCAGTGGTGGGTTTTGTTTTAAGCCATGTCGAGACCTTCCATTTAATATGTAGTATCAATAGAGAAGTTGATAGATGAGACAATGGGAGTTCAGAGAGAGAGAGTGAGTTGGGCTTCAGAGCGAGAGGGTAGCAATGCGCCACGCTGCCGGGGGGGTGGTTGCCAGACGTATGGACCGGTTGGCAGCCTTGCGCTTATAGCTAGGTGCGACAGGGTTGGTAGTCCATTGCCGCCTGCCTATGCTGCCTGGGCTGCCCATGTTCTCGTACTGCACATTGCCTGGAGGCTCGCTGTGTGTTCCATGATCAGGTTGCCTAGAACCTTTGAGATTCTAACATCCCTTGCCCTCTCTCCCAACTTCTCACGGTTGCACTCTTTCTCTCTGACGACATTACTCTCATTTCATTCTTCTCTCTATTTAAATGCATAACCTTCCCTTGAGGTCCTAAAGGAGTTTCAGCACTCACCTCTCGTATTACTCTTAGGACAAGCATATATTTACATGTATTAGATTTAAGGGGTTAATGTGAACAGCGATCTTCTTGATGAGGATAGTTGGTGAACGTTCTACATGTTCACGAGTTATATGCCCAGCTCATCATCCAATTTGTGACTAGACTAGTGCCATGTGTAAGAGCCCGACCATGCCCAGGAGTTGTCTGTAGAGGGGCGAGGACTTAGCCTTGATTTGCCTACCGAGCCAGGAGCGAGTGCAGTACCAGAGACTACAGCTCGCTCGTAGTGCCGGTATAGTAGAGTAACGTAATTTATCTGTCCTTGTGTTCTCTACAGTCTTTTCCTGGGTTCTCGCTTTCGGTGCTGGGACTCGTTGTTCCTGTGACTTGGCCTGCTAGCTAGAACACATGGGGATGATGAGTGGGATATATCTTTATTTTACTATGCATTGCAGCTCTCTTTAAGTTTATGTATGTAACACTTTACAATACACATTACTCACACACAAGACAACACTATTAATACTTTCATGTATCAATTAACTGCACTGTCGTTTTGCTGCTGTGTCCGGAGTTCTGTTGCGTAGGGCGCATACGGACTCAGAGGGGAGACAGAGTGAGAGAAGCGAAGTAGCCTATGCGGTAGTAGGCTACCGGCGCAGTACTGTTGCCTGCAACCTTTTAGTTATTCCAAGTATAGATTCATTATTATAATAAGTGACTACTATTTATGTTCCTTCCATGTGTATTATTAGGTATCTACTGGATCATGAACATCTTGTATGCTACATGCTAGTGCATGTTAGTAGGGGACAGTTATTCTAGTGCACGCGCTTTCAAGTAGGAGTGTACATTTGTCATTTAGCATTTCACTGTCATACCTTTAGCCTGCTTCTATTCTACATTATTAGAGGCTTAATATTAACGTAGTTTCTTGAGTATTGCATTTCTTTAGTAATAACGTAACCTATAAATGTCTGAGGGAGTTTAGCCTCATAGCCTACCCCTGTTGTACACTTTCGCCGAGTTAAGGTATCTCGTTACCATAGACGATAACTCTGTAGGGCGTTGGTGCTTTTGTTGTCTGGAGCATATAGTATTTGGGACTGGAATCGAGCGTGTCGTTGTCACATAAGCCATTTCTGTCCTACGATCAAGAATCCCGAATATGTATTGCCGATCCAGCCGTAACAAAATGGCGACCTTGCACAAGATTCAGTAGTATCCTATCACATGTTTTTTGGAGAACTATTCTATGCTACCTAGTAGAGCTGGCTAGAATTTTCTTGCATATTGGAGGAATTTTTATTGTGTCATTATTGTATTGGTGGACTTGCAGATTGTTTCGTTAGGGGTGTCTAGAGTAGAGTCATTCAAGCATCTTTAACATTTTGTGAGTCGAGACTGCAATTAGTAATAAGCACTTTTTTTTTTTTATGAACAGCAATTGTATAACCAGCACTATGTCTAATGACTCATCATTTACGGGGGAGGATAACACGGTACAGCCTAGTGACCAGCAAGTACAACAGATATTTAGGGAGGGGAGTGTTATAAGTGGAGAGAGGGATGCCCGGGCATTTTTGCAGACACCTTTGACCGAACAGCGCCTGCAGGCTATTGATTGTTACGGTCTTCGCTGTTTAGCCACGGTTTTGGGGCGGGACTGTCCTGACAGTTGGCCCAAGAAGAATTTGGTGGCATGTTTGTTGGGTGATGGCGATGGGACGGTGGGTGGAGTGGGGTCTTGGGGTGTTCCCTCCAAGCCTCCATTCCACTCTACCCCTGAGCTGGGCCCTCAGCCAGCGAGGCTTAGCACGATGCAGCAGGAGGGTTCTCAATGGCAAGCTGGCTTACCCGTAAACACGTCTCGGTGTGGATCCCCCATTTTGTGCTCTCCCCCCCCAGGCCTGTCTCCTGAGATGTTATTTCAGCTAGAACTAGCTAAGTTTAAGCTGCAGGAGACTCAGATACAACAGGCTAGTATAGAACGCATAGAGGTTGCTAGAATCCAAGCCAATCAGGATGCAACCAGGTACCAGGCTGAAATGGATGTCGAGAAGTCTAGAGTAGAGACCACGGGGCGTCATCTCGGTGGTGGGCACCGGGTTACAGACTCACTTTCGCATTTAATTAAGTTAGTACCCGCATTTGATGAGACAGCAGTGACTGAGTTTTTTGCTCGTTTCGAAAAGAAGTGTCGTGAGTATGACTGGCCGGAGGTTAAATGGGCAGCATTAGTTTCATCACGTCTAGTGGGTAAGGGGTTGAAAGCCTACGATGCACTGTCACTGGACGAGAGTGTAGTGTATGGACTGGTGAAGGAGGCTGTGCTCCGGGCCTACGAACTGCAACCCGAAACTTATAGATTGAAGTTCCGTGGCGTGAATAAGAAGAGCGACGTCAGTTTTATGGAGCACGCACGGGACTTAACAGATGCAGGTAATAACTGGTTTCGGTCCGAGCACGCAGAGTCGGCTGAGGAAATTAAGCAACTTTTCTATCTGGAACAGTTTTACAAATGTACTGGAACCGATCTAACGCTGAACATTAAGGAAAAATGTCCCAAGACAGTAGAGGAGGCTGCCAAGATGGCAGACCTCAGATTATCATTGATTCGTGGTTGCGGTGCCGCTCAGAGGGCTGAGTCAGGGCAGAAGGGGCGCTATACCCCACCCACCAGAGTTTTCGATAATAACAAATCCTATGACACACATAACCACACTAAATGCATTGCACCTAATAACACCTACAAACACAAGCCTCTCCCGTTTACTAAAGGTCAGGCCCCTTCTTCGCCCGCACAAGGGAAGAAGCCCATTGGGGATGTGAAATGTTACAAATGTCAGAAGCTAGGCCATTATTCACGTGAGTGCCCTAGTAACACTCCCGCTAAGCCGGTGTCATTGGTTCACAGTATCGGTGTGTCTCTGAAGGCTGCAGCAACTGCCCGGGGTAGGTTGTCAGCAGCTGAGGCACACGCGGTAAAGAAGCGTACGGAAGGCTCGACACCTGTCCGGGACACTTTCTGTAACCATCGGGGACACGGGTTTGTGAGCTGGGGGAGTGAACTACGGAGGGTTGACTTGCTGAGGGATACGGGGGGCTTCGCAAACTTTGTTGAGGAACTTCACAGGGAAACCGATAAATGCGGCCAGAGTTGTTGTGGTGCAGGGTATAAATGCTACGAGGTCATACCCACTTGTGAGGTTGGAGTTGAGAGTGGGAGAGGTGTGCAGGGAGCTGGATGTAGGGATCGTTGAGTGTTTGCCAGTTGAGGGCGTCGACCTTCTTCTCGGCAACGACTTTGCGGTGCCCACTTCCGGGACTCCACCCTTAGTCGTTGCCGAGAGGGCGGCCGACGTGGATGGTGAGAATCGGGAATGGGTTGGGAGGTGCCAACAGGATGAGATGGCCTGTGTGGTAACCCGATCTCGCTCTGCGGCTCCTGCACAGCCTAGCACTCAACCTCGGGGACAGTGGAGGAAGGATCAGGAGAAGGTTGCTAAGGGCAGGAAAAGGGACATTGATTCTGCTGCACTTCTCGGTGATTCGGTACTTGGACCTATAATAAACACGGGAGTTGACTCTGGCCCAGATATGGTGTGTAACAAGGCAGAGTTGGGTAAGACTTCGCGTGAGGCAAGAGCTGTAGCGAGAGCCACTAAGGCAGTAGAGCCTACTAGCCGGGGTAATGTCTTATTACAAAACCATCTTGATGCATTGACGCCCAGGGACATTAGTGAGCAGCAGCTGCAAGACGCTAGCCTAGCTCGTTATAGCAATGGTGCCATAGAGTTGGAGGAAGATGGGGATGCGAAGCCGGGAGATTTCTTTAGGCTCAACAGGATATTGTACCGCAGATTTCTAGACCCCAAATCGAAGTGGGAGGGCGGTGCGAGGGTAGTAGACCAGGTGGTTGTTCCAAATAAGTATAGAGAGTCCTTATTGTGTCTGGCGCATGATGTGCCGGTGGCGGGTCATTTGAGGGTAACAAAAACATTGGCGGCATTGGGCAGGTTTTTCTGGTGGCCTGGGGTCAAGGCTGATGTCTGTGCATGGGTGGCTGGGTGTGCGACCTGCCAGACAACGGGGAAGCCTAACCAGACCATCCCGAAGGCACCTTTGTTTCCCATACCTGTCACCGGGCCTCCGTTCAGCAAAGTTGTAGTAGATTTGGTTGGCCCTTTCCCGCCTACTAGTAGTGGCAATAAATTCCTGTTGACAATCATGGATGTGGCTACGAGATACCCGGACGCATACCCCCTGAGAAACGGCTCGGCAAAGGCAGTTGTTAAAAACTTATTATTGTTCTGTTCCCGTTATGGATTTCCACGTGAGGTGCAGTCAGACCAGGGGAGCAATTTTACATCCAAATTGTTCAAGCAAACCTTTCAGTTGCACGGTATATGTTCTGTTGTGTCGTCAGCCTACCATCCCGAGAGTCAGGGAGTCTTGGAGCGGTGGCACTCGACCCTGAAGAGTATGCTACGCTGTTACTGTGCAGAACATGACACTGATTGGGATTTGGGCCTGCCGTATGTTCTGTTCGCTGCACGTGAAGTCCCAGGAGAGAGCCTGGGGTTCAGTCCAAATCAACTAGTCTTTGGCCATAATGTGAGAGGACCTTTAAGTATGGTGAAAGAGATCTGGGAGGGCGAAGAGAAGCCGGGGTCTGTACTTAAATATATCCTTGAGAGCCGGGAGAGACTTATAGGTTGCATGGCAGCGGCAGGTAATAACTTGGTTAATGCACAGGCGGTCATGAAGCACCAGTATGACGCCAAGGTGAAGCTTCGGGAGTTTTCGGTGGGTCAGGAGGTAATGTTGCTTTTACCTTTGCCTGGACACCCCCTTTCTGCCAAGTTCATTGGGCTGTATGTGGTGGCTAAGAAACTGTCCGACCTTGATTATCTCGTTGCAACACCTGACCGTAGAAAAAAACATCAGTTATGTCATGTTAACCTCATGAAAGAGTATGTGAGACGCCCCTCAGAGCCTCTCACTGTCCCTGTGCTGGCCTGCAGCGGCCAGGGTGGAAGGAGGTGGGGACAGTCATGCTGCTGAGGAGGATAGCTGGGACTGTGTCATTTCCGCGGAACAGTGGGCGGGGAATACTGAACAAGAGGCTAGGCAAGCTGTAAGTCACCTGCCTGAGCACCAGGGTGCTGCTGTCCTAGGCCTGTTCAGGTCATACCCCTCTGTTTTCGCCGAACACCCAGGTCTCACTACTCAGGTAACGCACGACGTGGACGTCGGTGATAATGTGCCCTTCAAGTCAGTGCCCTACCGTGTGCCCCCGGTAAAGTTGCCAGCTTTACGGGAGGAGTTAAAGTACATGGTTGAGAGGGGGATGATCACTGAAGGTTATGTGAAGTGGACATCACCCGTCACGTTGCAGCCAAAACCTGACGGCAAGGTGCGGTTCTGCATAGATTTTCGTAGGCTAAATGGCTTGACCACTACCAACCCTTACCCTTTGCCTCGAGTTGACGACAGCGTGGACAAGATAGGGAATGCAAAGTACCTTACTAAAATTGATCTTGTAAAAGGCTACTGGCAAGTACCCCTGTCGGACCGAGCTAAGCAAGTTTGTGGTTTTGTGGTAGATGGCAAGACCTACCAATGTAACGTAATGCCTTATGGGCAAGAACGCACCTGCCACGTTTCAGAACCTGATGAACGATATTTGTGACGAAATCCCTAACTGCACGGTCTACCTTGATGACGTGATAGTGTATGATGACGATTTTGAAAATCACCTAAGGCACTTAGAGACCCTGTTTGGGAAGTTGCACGATGCTGGGCTGGTGGTGAACCTGAGGAAGTGCGAGTTTGTAAAGGCTACTGTGCAGTATCTTGGCTTAGTGGTCGGGTTAGGCCGGGTGTGCCCTCCCCTGAGCAAGATACAGGCTATCAATACGTTTCCCAGGCCCACCACTAAGCGCCAGGTCATGCGGTTCCTAGGTATGATAGGCTATTATAGGCGCTTCATCCGGGGATACTCTACTGTCTTAGCACCGTTAACTGATCTACTGTCGAAGTCAGTGAAGTTCTGTTGGGCTGCGGAGTGTCAGAGGGCTTTCGACCTAGTCAAGCACCTGCTGTGTACACATCCGATTTTGAGAGCCCCAGACTTTTCCAGGAGTTTTCAGCTGGCGACTGATGCCAGCGGTGTGGGTGCCGGGGCAGTGTTACTGCAGACTGATTCCGAGGGCTTGGAACACCCAGTGAGCTTCTTTTCTCGCAAGTTTAATTCGGCACAAAGGAATTACTCGACTATAGAGAAGGAGCTTCTTGCTATCGTTTTGTCGCTCAAACATTTCGAAGTTTATGTTCCAGCCTACGGCCCGGTAGTGACGATTTATACGGACCATCATCCCTTGAAATTCCTAAATCAGTTTCACAATCGGAATATGCGGTTGACCAGGTGGTCCCTAATGCTCCAAGAGTATAATCTCAACATTCAGCATATTGCCGGGAGTGAGAACGTGATAGCAGATTGTCTATCAAGGGTTGATGATCCAGGATAGTCGTGCACGGTGTGTGGGTTGAGCAGGAGTAAAATTAGGCTATCATAACGCCGTCCAAAAAGATTATAAAACAATAAAATAAACGAGAATTTTTTTTTTAGTTTTGTAAGTCATTATTGTTGTAGCATGATGCATGCGATATTGTGTTTTATGTATAATTCACACTTCAGTTGTTGTGCACCTTTTGCAATTAGTGGCAGCTAAGGGTAGCAGGTCGGTTGGTTGCCTGTCAGATTTTGATAATGCTTCTAAGGTCGATTATCTAAAATCTTGGGGGGGCTGTGACGCACCCAGTGCGTGGCAACGCAACCTGATTGTACTCCTTGGTACTCCACTGTACCGCCACTGTGCGGTACCTCTGTACCGCTGTACCGTGCTGGCTGCCTATATTGAGTGTGACAACGTATAACTATGTTCTTTGTATCTCTGCAAAGGTCTCGTCATGTGCTAACCAGTGGTGGGTTTTGTTTTAAGCCATGTCGAGACCTTCCATTTAATATGTAGTATCAATAGAGAAGTTGATAGATGAGACAATGGGAGTTCAGAGAGAGAGAGTGAGTTGGGCTTCAGAGCGAGAGGGTAGCAATGCGCCACGCTGCCGGGGGGGTGGTTGCCAGACGTATGGACCGGTTGGCAGCCTTGCGCTTATAGCTAGGCGCGACAGGGTTGGTAGTCCATTGCCGCCTGCCTATGCTGCCTGGGCTGCCCATGTTCTCGTACTGCACATTGCCTGGAGGCTCGCTGTGTGTTCCATGATCAGGTTGCCTAGAACCTTTGAGATTCTAACATCCCTTGCCCTCTCTCCCAACTTCTCACGGTTGCACTCTTTCTCTCTGACGACATTACTCTCATTTCATTCTTCTCTCTATTTAAATGCATAACCTTCCCTTGAGGTCCTAAAGGAGTTTCAGCACTCACCTCTCGTATTACTCTTAGGACAAGCATATATTTACATGTATTAGATTTAAGGGGTTAATGTGAACAGCGATCTTCTTGATGAGGATAGTTGGTGAACGTTCTACATGTTCACGAGTTATATGCCCAGCTCATCATCCAATTTGTGACTAGACTAGTGCCATGTGTAAGAGCCCGACCATGCCCAGGAGTTGTCTGTAGAGGGGCGAGGACTTAGCCTTGATTTGCCTACCGAGCCAGGAGCGAGTGCAGTACCAGAGACTACAGCTCGCTCGTAGTGCCGGTATAGTAGAGTAACGTAATTTATCTGTCCTTGTGTTCTCTACAGTCTTTTCCTGGGTTCTCGCTTTCGGTGCTGGGACTCGTTGTTCCTGTGACTTGGCCTGCTAGCTAGAACACATGGGGATGATGAGTGGGATATATCTTTATTTTGCTATGCATTGCAGCTCTCTTTAAGTTTATGTATGTAACACTTTACAATACACATTACTCACACACAAGACAACACTATTAATACTTTCATGTATCAATTAACTGCACTGTCGTTTTGCTGCTGTGTCCGGAGTTCTGTTGCGTAGGGCGCATACGGACTCAGAGGGGAGACAGAGTGAGAGAAGCGAAGTAGCCTATGCGGTAGTAGGCTACCGGCGCAGTACTGTTGCCTGCAATCTTTTAGTTATTCCAAGTATAGATTCATTATTATAATAAGTGACTACTATTTATGTTCCTTCCATGTGTATTATTAGGTATCTACTGGATCATGAACATCTTGTATGCTACATGCTAGTGCATGTTAGTAGGGGACAGTTATTCTAGTGCACGCGCTTTCAAGTAGGAGTGTACATTTGTCATTTAGCATTTCACTGTCATACCTTTAGCCTGCTTCTATTCTACATTATTAGAGGCTTAATATTAACGTAGTTTCTTGAGTATTGCATTTCTTTAGTAATAACGTAACCTATAAATGTCTGAGGGAGTTTAGCCTCATAGCCTACCCCTGTTGTACACTTTCGCCGAGTTAAGGTACCTCGTTACCATAGACGATAACTCTGTAGGGCGTTGGTGCTTTTGTTGTCTGGAGCATATAGTATTTGGGACTGGAATCGAGCGTGTCGTTGTCACATAAGCCATTTCTGTCCTACGATCAAGAATCCCGAATATGTATTGCCGATCCAGCCGTAACATGGGTTATTGGTTATTTGAGTTACTCTATTATCTTTAAGTATTACACCGGGGTCACACTGGTGTCGAAATTGAAGCAGAGTCATATGAATTGCTCTATTATCCTAAGTATTACACCGGGGTCACACTGGTGTAGAAGTTAAAGATATTAACTGTACCACTCCTAATCTAACACTTTGGAGATCTGGAGCTGCTGGTACAGTATGGGTAGAGATGAGAATTGCCAAGTCCTTTCGTCTATGTTCCATCGAGCTGCTTAGGCGGTCCTGCCGTGTGGATGGGTTGGATAGAGATACAGATGGATTATTGGTTTGGGGTCTTGAATGGTAGTTTCTTAATGTCATGACATAGGGTGCATACCATCGGACTAATGCGAGCATAAACGAGGACATGTACCGAGTTACTATTGCTCGTCTATCCTGACCTTTATACTAATGATAAAGTTCCATTCCGGTACTCTTGTCTAAGGGTCTTTAATACAGCGTCGCTAGTGTCAAGACACAGTGATAAGGTATCGGGCTAACGCGAGGAGATAGTAAGATCATGAACTTACAAATTTCACTCAATCTGACACTGACCGTTATATGAGTGTTTAAAGAACCCAAGTTTGGTGTTTAAACCTTTCTACTGCATATGTCCTTGACCATGGTGTTAGACAGATACAGTATGGACTTCTAAATGTTGAGTGCCATTATCCAGACAGTATCTCACAAAGCCCGGCACTACTAGGGTGACCTTACCATGGCAAGAATCATTTCAATAGTTTGAGAGTGCGGTTTTGGCAAAAGAAGTATAGTGGAGACATGTCCTTGCAGTTATGCTTCTAATACCAAAGGTGCAGCCTATTAGAGAGCTTAATATCAGACACTATACCATGGCTTGTGATAATATCAATTCACCTAGTAGGGAAAAGAACTCCTCAGACCTTGAAGGATATCCACCATGGTATCAATCCTTTCCTGAATGGGAGGTTTAATTTTAGGACTCGAAAGCTTACATGTAAGTAATTCAAGCCCTAGAACTGCTTGCTTTACCTTGGTTCTCGTCGGGGTAGTGACGTCTTTGGCTGCTATGTCCCAGGTCAGGTGTGTGAAGGTCAGAAGGTCATAAGTACAGGGGCGCATTCCAGGGGGGTATTAGGTAGACCTCCTAAATGTTCGCGGGCTAGTGGTGAGTCCTCTGCGCGGAAGAGCGGCGCAACTGTTCCTTGGATATTGGTCTTGTTTCTTTTGACTATATATAATCTTTTTCTTCTGAGCTTCGGTGTTATCAAAAGTGATCCTGATCGTCTTTCTTGCTGTGGGTGGTAGAGGAGGATTAATGGTGCCATTTCTGGCATCCCGGGTATTCTGGTGTCGTGGAGTGTATGCGGAATAGGGGCGGCCATTTTGTTGTGGTTGTATTTGTCTTCTGAGGTTTTGAATTTTCTTTCTCTGTTAGTGTCTTCTTGTTCTGATTTCGTCCTTGTCTGTTGAGTGTGTGTTGACTGGTTGCATTCCTCGTCTCTTTGTTCTTTTTATCTTAGTTTTTCCTTCGTTTATCTTTCTTCAATTTCCTTGGTGTGTCTGCTGCATTCCTTGGTTCTTTGTTTTCGTTGGTTTAGTCTCCCCTTCATTTGTTCCTCTTCGTTTATCCTGTCGGGCTGGCATGGTGGTGATTCATAATTTGGGTATTTTGATTTATAAACAGGGAGAATGAATGCTCTCCGAGATATCTCCGCTCTACCATCAACCCCTACATCAGGAGGGCCCTCTCCTATTGCACCAGGTGGAAGGGCACTTATATCGAACTTGACCGCCTCACCCAAGTCCTCATAAACAACGGCTTTTAATGCAAATCCTGTATTACAAGCCACTGAGGATCCACTCAAGTGGAGAAATGCATTTGGCTAATTTGTAAATAGTGGGAGCATTTTTTTAATAATTATGACCTCATATTAGGATTTTCGTAAAGAGACTTTAATCTAAAACTACATTTTTAAAGCTCTATTGTATTCCTCTGTTTACACAATTTTTTAACACTTTGGCTGCGGGCATACGTCCAAGTATTTCCGTCATATTAGGGCTCATTCAGGCACTCCTGAATGATTAGGCAAGTGTCTGAATGAAATTACATGTATTAAGCCAACACCTAGAAGACAATAGCTTCAAAATTACACCAAAACGAGCTTTGTAGCTTGGGGGCTTCACCCGCAGCGCTACAATAGACATTCGCAAAAATTAGCAATTATCGCTAATGTCGCGGTACATTTGCCTTTGGCAGCGCTGTATATCTCACAAGAGCATTATTCAGCTAAATTAAATATTAGTTATATATTAATGTAAATTTTATTGTTGAAAATGTAATCTTCAGTATAAACATTTGAAATTGTTTTGAAAATAATTACCCATTTTCCAAAAATGATTGATATACTCCTATGGTGGGGAAATTAGGCTGGGTAACTATAGCATTATATAACTACCACGAGGCAAAAATATGTGAACCCTGTCTGTTGATATAGGTTAAGTGCACACATAACATATACTGGTATACAGAGTGTACACATGCCTTAATCATATTGCAACATACACACATGTACTTTCAGGGCAATACTATCATTGTTTAATATCCCATGGTTATATACCGTACTCCTTAAACCCGCTGAGTGCCCAGCCAATTTTGATGGTGTGCTTCAGTGCCAGAGTTTTTTTTTTGGGGGGGGGGCTAAATCTATCAAGTTGGGAGAGAAAGGAAGGATAATGGTAAAAAAAACACTCCACTTGTCCATTTTCGACAGAAATCTGGTCCCCGATGGTCCCCGAAAGTAGCTGAAAAGACACTATAAACTACAGAGACTTTTATGGTATTAGAATGTATGGGTAGGAGGGTGGTGGGAGGGTGGTTTGGGGGATGGTGGGGGGAAGGTAGAAGAGTAATTGACTCATGTTACAAATATGAAGCCGATTGGTGAGGTAGTTTCGCCACCACAAATTTTCCTTTTTTTCCTTATCTTCGTACGGATACGCTGGAAGTGGGTGGGTGGAGGGATTTGGGATTTCTGTGATGGGTAGCCAAAAGGGTAAGGTACATGTGGTAAAAATATGAAAGCCATAGGTGAGGTCGTTTCGCTGCTACGATTTGTTTTCGGCGAGGACGTATGTATACGTCCGTGGCACTGGGCGTCACAACACCCTAGGACGTATATATACGTCCCTGGCACTCAGCGGGTTAAGCGGCAGCGTTGCACCAAATATATCCGGCAACACTGCACATGTTTTCATCAGTAACATCCGGTCGGTACTCAGCATAACAGTGCCTCCCAGCTCTTTGTACCTCTTTGGCTAATATAGAACCTACAAACTTATCTCTGGACTTTTACTTTACATCCTTGTGCAAGAAAGGATTATCAAGGTTGTTGTAGCTTCACATGACAACCATACATGGCGCAGTGTGTTACTACAGCCAGGAGATACGAGCCAAGACCGGATTATCAGCCAGCCATCTTGCAAGACCTCGCCTCTCCAGCCCTGGATTATTATTGTGCAGTGCTTTATAGTGCAGTGAAGTGCTTAAGTCTGTAGTGCAGTGCCTTTATTATATGGCCCATGCCATTTGTGCACATTCCCGACTTGCTGTGAGGGTTATAGCCGCCGAAGCACAGCTGGACAAGAGCGAGGAGTTGCATACCCTCCCTCTCTGACGGCCCCAGCCACACTGAAAGCTTACACCCCTCAGTGGCCCTCACGCCCCACAGCTGGGCCGATACATGCGCACACACAGGCACACGCACGTCGCTGCCAAATCAACACGGTGTTGCCAAGCCTACCGCACTCACTCACTCTTACATAGATAATGTACTGCACTTTTAAATAAACTGTTCCAGTTGTACTGCACATTTTCATCATTCCTGCAAGACTACAGTGTGTCAGCTATCAACCGAGTATGGAGGGAGATGAGCAGATTCATGGGGAGCCCAGAGACACCCCACACGACCATACAGGGGAGGGAGATAATGGTGGAGCTACTGGTGGAGATAGTGGTGGAGATAATGATGGAGATACTGTTGGAGTTGCTGGTAAGGGGTACCAGTCAGTTCATTCCACTCCAACCTCTCCTCCTCTCACCACCCCTCATTTCACTCCACCTCCCCCAACTTTACCTCCCCTACACTATAAGGGGATGCCACCCCTGTCACCACACCCTGCAAGTCTACAACCTACCACTAGTGCAGACCTCCTTCAGCTTGTGACGCTTCTGCATAGTAGCCACGTGCGGGCATGCGCGCGCTTCGGCTGCCCAGCCGTTTAGAAACCGGCTGGTGGCAGCCAGCCGGCCGGCTTTTCCTTAGTATATATCCTACGACAATGTAACTAATGTCTGGGATATTCTTATGTTGTTTCACAGCTTGTAGCTGCCCTTATTCTTAACCAACGCATCTTAGCATATTTTATTCTCGATAGTTGATTGTTTCATTATAATATATAAGATGTAAGTCTAGTGAGGGCGGGAGGAGACGAGCGGGAGAGAGAGACCGGCTTGGGACGTTGCTTCGCTTGCCAGCTTGGGACGAGCCTGAAGCGCTGCCATATGCATTCGATTGCAACGTTAGGCTTAGTTTCGACTCACGCACGGGGTAGAGGATTTTGACCCGGCAACTGTGTTGAGTGTTGCCAAGCATGGGATGTATTTTGCATGCCTAGGGCGGGGTCCAGACAGATTCAAGACTCAGAACTCACCTCACTGTCGTACCCTTCGGACCCCCTTGATATCTATCCCTCTCAACCCCACTTAGAAACTCTCTCTCTTACTTTGTATACCTTCCTTCCACTACTTCACCAATCTATTTAATTATCCCATCCCCTTGATAGACCTTATATCTATTATTGTATTAACGACGAGCTCTCAGATAACTAGATAGGATTTTGGGCCTTATGCAGAGACGTAATTGTTAATGAGACCTAGGAAGCTTTTTTGTTGTCTCATATTTGGTGGTTTCATGCTTGCTAGTGTGTTCTTGTGTCAGGTTAGCAGGAGCTAGACCGGAGGGGAGGCTTTTTGCGATCCTTTAAGTAAAGTCTGCTGGTGCGAGTCCTGTGGACCCGCACGACTTTACTAGGATACCCGTGGGAGTCTGGGGGCATTTTCTTGTCTGTGTCCCTGTGTGTCTAGTGTTGTGTTGTGTGAGGGCCCTTGCCTAGTCCACTCAGCACTGCGCTAGCACGTCTTGCTTTTGTTTTAGGGTCGCCAGGAGAGAGTCAGATACTTGCGATCTGAGTCTCTCAAGAGAGCACCCTTTCAATTAGAGTAATTTGGCGCACAGACTTGGGAACATCCCTAGGCTAGAGCAGGTGGCTCAGCCCGGGTATCCGAAGCCTATATCCTTCCGGCTAGACCTCTGCCACCTGGCAGATTAACAGCTAGGGGTTTATTTATTTTTTCTATGTGATTGAGGGAGGCAAAAGGCATAACTGCCTATAGCGAGTGCCTCCCCCATAGTTGAAAGAGTGACAGGGCCAAAATCAAGGGACGTTCGAGCCAAAATGCCTGGACACACAGAGTTTGAAGCAATTTAAGTCATAGAAAGAGGGAAAGACTGATTCTGGGAGAGAATTCCAGAGCTCAGCTGTTTAGTAGAAGAAAGTTTGAGAGTAACGTTTCACTCTTGGGTTGGAGAGTTGCACAGAGTAGGGGTGGGATTGAGTTGCAAGACGGGTACCACGTGCCCTACGTAAAGGAGGTGGTATGCACTGGGATAGCTCTGAGGAACACTTATTATTATAGTAGCGATAGAATAGCGAGAGAGATGCAACATTGCGGCGGAGAGAGAGAGATTGCAGAGAGATGGTGAGTGGACGGGAGTTAATGATACGAAAGGCCTTCCTTTCAACTTTGTCTAGGAGAGCGGTGTGAGAGGAACCTCCCCACACATGTGAACAATACTCTAATACTCAATATTATCTCTGTATGCTTGTTATTGTGCCACAGTTTACCGTTTTTGTGAGCATTGTGAGTCAGGGTGTGGCTTAGAGACTCTGTCCGAGCAGGCTTGCCTGACTAAGAGTGAGAAGCACACCTGTATGTGGTTATGTTGCGAGTTGCTGCCTTTATTTAATTATACCTATGCCATTATACACTGTATGGCCTATCACTAGTATTTATTCCTGCTTATGAGTTAAGAGTTATCTAAATCCGTAACGTATTTTCTTTGCTAAGCATCAGATCCTACAGTAGCCGCATGCAGTTTAGAAACCCGCATCTTGTCTACCTGTACGATGTTTTGAGGACTGTTTGCTTTCACCTTTTTTCACGCAGGGGTGATTAGTTGTATTAATTAACGTAACATTAAATGTACTTTCTTCTAGTTTGTTATTAAATTGTTTCTGCAATTTAATTCCGTTATCTATCTTTTCCTTGAAGCTTTAAGTCAACTTAATTGTGTGATCTTTTATATAGCCTGCTTGACTATCCGCAGTCTATTGTGCGTGCACCCTGTAACCGAGTCATAGGATACCTCGTTGTCCAGGCAGGACTCTTGACGGTTTAGGGTGGTTTGTTGCCTGGGTTTATAGATAAGGGTTGGATCTAGCGTTTTCCGTTGTTGCTTGTTGCCGCATACCTAGTCCAATAGAAAGAGCCCAGTGTTTATATATCCCAGGACGTAACAAATGGCGATCTTGCATAGGATTTACTGAACAGAGGAATATAGTGGTCATTTGTTTTGAGATTCCTTATGATTAGAGGAATACAGTGGACATAGAGTTTTTTTGGAGCAACCAATATAACACATTAAAGACTTTAAATAACATTAGTATATACATACTTGCATAGGAGATAAGGCACATTCTATAACCGTGATAATTACTGCAGTACACAAACATGTCTAATACATCAGAACACAGTGATGGGTCAGGTCACGATACGGGCTCGGAGGGAGAAAGACCTGTGGAGTGGCTAGTCGATAGCAAGGAGGGTGCTAGAAGATTTTTAGGGGTGCCCCTTACCGCTGCCAGGGTGTTGAAGCTGAATAAGTATGGCTTAAAGTGTGTGGCAGGTCTTCAGGGTCACCAGGGTTTAAGTGGCATGAGGAAAGATCAGCTGAGGACTTTGATATTGGGTTTAGAAGGGAGAGACCTGGGTGGAGAGGCGACTGGGGGCCCCGGTCCCCAGCCCCCCCTCCACTCTACCCCCATATCAAACGTCAGGGTGCCTGAATTTAGTACATACCCCCAAGTTGATGGTCAATGGCAGTGTGGAATTCAATCACAGGGACCCTCTCCATTAAATGCACCTTCCCCTCCTCAAGGGTTGACTCCAGATTTGTTGTTTCGGCTTGAGATGGCCAAGGTTGAGGCCGCCGAAAGACAGGTTAGTGTGCAGGTTGAGGCTGCCGAGAGACAGGCTAGTGTGCAGGCTGAGGTTGCTAGAGCTCAGGCTGAGGCCGTAGAGAGAACAGCTATACGAGAGGCTGAACTGCAGGCAGAGTCTACTAGGTATCGGGCTGACAGGGAGCTGGAGAGATCTCGAGTGGAGGTAACAGGGCGAAATATTGGGGGAGGTAACAGACATCGGGACCAATCATTGTCGCACCTGCTTAAACTAGTTCCTGTGTTCGATGAATCATGTGTGACTGAGTTTTTTATGCGATTTGAGAAGAAGTGTCAGGAACACCAGTGGCCTCAGGAAAAGTGGGCAGCATTAGTTTCATCAAGACTCCTAGGAAAGGGGCTAAAAGCGTATGATGCACTACCTTTAGAGTCCTGTGTAGTTTATGATGAGCTAAAGAAGGCTGTGCTACGGGCCTATGAGTTACAACCAGAAACTTACCGCTTGAAGTTTCGGGGTGTTACTAAGGGCAAGGATAGTACCTTCCTAGAACACGCCCGGGACTTGTCTGATGCACTACGACATTGGCTGCGTTCTGAGAGGGCAGCTACTTTTGAGGAGTTGAGTGAGCTGGTTCTCTTGGAGCAGTTCTGTAAGTGCACAGGCAGGGACTTAACATTAAATATAAAGGAAAAAAATCCTAGAACTCTCCAGGAGGCAGCAGAAATGGCTGACCGCCGACTGTCATTAATTCGAGGGTGCGAAGCAGCAGCTAGGAGTGAGTCGGGTGCAAAGGATCGTACCCCTCCCCCTCCCAAGAATTTTGATACACATAAATACACAAAACCATGTAGCACTGACAATAACACTGAACATAAACCAAATACTGTCCCGTATAAGAAGTCTAATGGTACCTCCCACTCCCAAGGGAAACCAAAGAGTAAAGAGTGCTTTGCATGTCACAAGGAGGGTCACTTTGCAAATGCTTGTCCGAACAAGCCACCAAACAAGGTTGTGTCATTGGCCCGCAGCATAGGGGTGTCGCCTATATCTTCTGAGTTTGCCAAGGGTAGTTCGTCAGAGGTTGGGACACAGCCTGTGTTCAAGAGTCCAGAAGGCTCGAACCCTCTCCGCGACGTCTTTGGGGGTCATAGAGGGCATGGTTTTGTGAGGTGGGCTGGCGAAAGGCGAGGAGTTAAGCTATTGCGTGATACGGGGGCTTCTCAGACCTTGTTAAGGAACTTTACTGGTAGGCCGATTAACGCTGCTCGGGTGGTGGTAGTTCAGGAGATCAATGCTACGAAGTCCTACCCGCTGGTGCAGATGGAGCTGGAGGTGGGTGGTGTGGCGAAGGAGCTGGATGTAGGAATTGTAGAGAACTTGCCTGTTGGGGGCGTCGACCTCCTCCTCGGCAACAACTTTGCGGTGCCTGCTTCTAAGGTTTCACCCTTGGTCGTTGCCAAGAAGGCGGCCGACGTTAGTAGGGAGGGACAGGAGTGGGTTGAGAAGTGTAGCATACAAACCATGGCGTGTGTTGTGACGCGTTCTCAGACATCCGGAGCCTTGCAGCCACCACCTCAGTCTATCAAACCGCGGAGGAAAGGTCACATGAAAACGGGAAGTGTTGGTCAATTGGAGAGTTTTGAGCCGGCAGTGTTTCTTGGTGACTCATTATTGGCACCTATGTTAGAGTCTGGAGAGGCCCCGGGGCCTGTCACCGCTAGTGCAGGTGCAGGGCAGGAAGAGACTCTGCGACAGCATCGTTATGCGCAGCGTGAGGAAAGGATGGCTCAGCGGGACATTGGAGGTGGAAATAAATTATTTAAGATGAACTTGGATAATCTCGCACCTGCTGATATATGTTCCTTGCAGCTGGAAGATCCTGAAGTCAGGGCGTGTGGTAATGGTGCTGTCGAACTGAAGAGCGATGGGGATGCGCAGCCTGGTGATTTTTTCTTGTCCGAGGGGATCTTGTATCGGAGACATCAGGATCCCAAGAAAAAGTGGGATGGCGGGTCAGGATTAGTGGACCAGTTAGTAGTACCGAGGGTGTGCCGTGAGAGCTTATTGAGATTAGCTCATGATGTGCCTTTGGCAGGGCACCTGGGGGCACGTAAGACGGAGGCAGCTCTGAGCAAGCTTTTCTGGTGGCCTGGGTTAAAGGTGAGTGTCGTGTCATGGGTGTCACAGTGTCACACTTGTCAAGTTGTTGGGAAACCCAATCAGGTCATCCCGAGAGCCCCGTTACAACCCCTCCCTGTCATTCGGCCGCCCTTCAGCAAAGTAGTTATCGATATGGTTGGCCCATTGCCCCCCACTAATGCCGGCAATAAATTTTTACTAACTGTAATGGATGTAGCAACACGGTATCCAGATGCTTACCCCATGCGCAACGGGATGGCTAAGACTGTTGTCAAAAACCTACTTGTCTATTTCTCTCGTTATGGCTACCCTCAGGAGATCCAGTCTGATCAGGGATCCAATTTTACTTCTGCTCTGTTTAAGCAGACCATGCAGCAACATGGGATAGTGTCTGTGGTGTCATCTGCCTACCATCCCGAGAGTCAGGGAGTTTTTGGAAAGGTGGCATTCGACTCTCAAGAGTATGTTGCGGTGTTATTGCATGGAAAATGGGAAGGACTGGGATCTAGGTCTCCCATACGTTTTATTTGCTGCGAGAGAAGTACATGGGGAGAGCTTGGGATTTAGCCCGAACGAGTTGGTTTTTGGACACAGGGTCAGGGGGCCCCTCCACATAGTCAAGGAGATCTGGGAGGGAGTCACAAAGCCATGCTCGCTTCTAAAGTATGTAGTTGAAAGCCGTGAGAGAATGCTAAAGAGCTTGGAGGTAGCAGGTCGCAACCTTAAGAGTTCACAAGCTCAGATGAAGGACAGATACGACCAGAAGGTGAAGCTGAGGGAGTTTGAAGTAGATCAGGAGGTACTGATACTACTGCCTCTGGTGGGACACCCCTTGTCTGCCAAGTATTCTGGTCCATATCGGGTTGTAAGGAAGGTTTCTGATCTCGACTATTTAGTAGCTACTCCTGATCGTAAGAAAAAGAACCAACTTTGCCATGTAAATCTGATGAAAGAGTATGTGAGGCGCCCCTCCGAGCCTCTCACTGTCCCAGTGTTGATCTGCAGCGATCGTGGTGGAGAAGGAGGAAGGGACAGTCAAGCTGCGGGGGAGGATAATTGGGATTGTCATGTTTCCGCGGATCAGTGGGCGGGGAATTCTAGACAAGTGGCTCACGAGTTGATATTGCACCTGCCTGAGCAACAGCGTGTAGCTGTGCAGCACTTGTTTGATTCAAACCCAGCTGTTTTCGCGGAGCATCCTGGCCTCACTACTCAAGCGGTGCACGATGTCGATGTTGGGGACCACCCGCCCTTTAAATCAGTGCCATACCGTGTTCCCCCTATCAAATTACCAGCACTTAGGGAAGAGCTGGATTATATGCTGAAACGTGGGCTGATTTCTGAGGGTGCAGTAAGGTGGACTTCCCCAGTCACACTGCAGCCCAAACCAGATGGCAAGGTGCGGTTTTGTATAGATTTCCGCAGGTTGAATGGTTTAACCCCCACAAATGCCTACCCTCTCCCTCGTGTGGATGACAGTGTGGATAAGATAGGAAAAGCCAAGTTCCTCACTAAGATAGACCTTGTTAAGGGTTATTGGCAAGTGCCCTTGTCTGAGCGAGCGCGAGAGGTGTGTGGGTTTGTGGTGGACGGTGCCACATATCGTTGCCATGTTATGCCATACGGGCTGAAAAATGCCCCTGCAACGTTTCAGAAATTAATGAATGACATTGTAGCCGACATTCCCAACTGTACGGTGTACCTAGATGATGTCATAATATACGACGAGGATTTTAACAGTCACTGTGCTCATATCGGACAGCTTTTTAATAAACTGAATGAAGCAGGTTTGGTGGTAAACCTGGGTAAGTGCAATTTTGTCAAAGCCACAGTTTTTGTACCTGGGGTTCGAGGTGGGGATGGGTCAGGTGTGCCCTCCACAGACAAAGATCAAAGCCATCGATCAGTTTCCCCAGCCTACGACTAAGAAACAAATCATGCGGTTTCTAGGTATGATAGGCTATTATCGTCGCTTCATCAAAGGCTATTTGACTGTACTTGCACCTTTAACTGACTTCTTATCTAAGGACAAGAAGTTCCGGTGGTCTCCTGAGTGTGCAGAGGCGTTTTCCTTGGTGAAACACCTGTTATGCACCCACCCCATACTCAGGGCCCCGGACTTCAGCAGACCTTTTCAGCTAGCGACTGATGCCAGTGGTGTAGGGCTGGGGCTGTCTTGTTACAGACAGATGATGAAGGTATCGAACATCCAGTGAGTTTTTACAGTAAAAAATTCAATAGTGCACAAAGGAATTACTCTGTAATTGAAAAAGAACTCCTGGCGATAGTGCTGGCGCTCAGGCACTTCAATGTATATGTTCCTGCTTTCGGACCAGTCATAGTGGTTTATACTGATCATCACCCTCTGAAATTCTTGAATCAGTTTCATAACCGGAATATGAGGCTGACCAGGTGGTCACTCATGCTTCAGGAGTATAATCTGGACATACGCCATATTGCCGGTTCTGATAACGTGATAGCGGATTGTCTATCAAGGGTGGATGATGTTGGTTAGACTGCCACAGGATTGAGGGTTGAGTGTGGAGGAAAATAGGCTGTCACTGTAGTTCAGCCGGAAAAAAACAAATTAAAAAAGCAAAAACCTTATAAAAACTCTTTATTTTTATAACGTGTAGAATTTTGTATAAGATGTTGTAGCAGTATCTAAGTTGAATGTTTTCGCTTATTGTCGCTAAGTTAGTTGAACTTGCTCGGTGGAGCGCAACAGTCTTTATTTTTTTTATATATAGTGCCTTGTGTCACAACAGTGTGTGGTACTATGAGAAGCTTTCTGTTAGATATGAAGAACTTAGTCAAGGGTCTTATATCTTGGGGGAGGTGTGACGCTTCTGCATAGTAGCCACGTGCGGGCATGCGCGCGCGTCGGCTGCCCAGCCGTTTAGAAACCGGCTGGTGGCAGCCGGCCGGCCGGCTTTTCCTTAGTATATATCCTACGACAATGTAACTAATGTCTGGGATATTCTTATGTTGTTTCACAGCTTGTAGCTGCCCTTATTCTTAACCCTCCCGCATCTATAGGACGCGATCGCGTCATAACGCCACCCCTCCAAGAGTGCTCGTATGACGCAATCGCGTCATAATGCCACCTGAAAGTTAGAAATATTCGCCAAAAATAAGTTTATGACTCGATTTTGACTCAATTTGGACTGGTAAGTTAGGCATCAGTAAGTTACAAAAGGAAGTATCTAGCAACCCCATAGCTTCCCTCTCTGAGGAGCACGGGCCTTTGTAAAGTCAGTAGTTTCCCGGCCCCCAGACTGTGAGGCAGGGTCCCGGCCCTTTAAATTCTGGGCTCCCTCCCTCTGGCCCACCATGCCTAGCTATAGGCAGGCAATTATGGATTATTTCATCTACCCAGTGAAAGTGTTTAGTGAATAATTCGAACTATATATGTATATAAGATGTTACTTGTGACTTTTGGTGACTGAGGGGAGTGAATCTTGGTTAACCCCTTGAGTATTGATGCAGTTTTGTCTAGGTATCATTGATGACTTTACACTATTTTTTGCTTGAAAGACAAATATATTTATCAATAAATACTGCCTACGAAATAAATACATTATAATCACGAAGATGTCACAGGAATGCTTACAGGAAGTATGGTAAGTACTCTATGGAATTTTAGTTATATTACAGTATATTATTATAATTATATATATATATATTATATATAGCCTATATACAGTATATAACAGCCCCAAGGTCCCGAGCAAGCCCAAGGCCCATAATCAAGTATTTATATTATTATTATATTTTGTATTTAATTTAAATATTTATATATTTGATTTATTAGTTTTTATTTATTTTATTTTATTTATTTCATTTTATTTATGTTTATTTTATTTATTTTATATATACTGTATATATACCGTATATATTTGTTTTGTTATTCCTGTTGCCCAGGGTGTCTAGCAGATCAGCCCCAAGGTCCTGAGCAAGCCCAAGGCCCATAATCGAGTATTTATATTATTATTATATTTATATATACAGTATATATATATATATATATATATATATATATATATATAATATATATATATATATATATATATATATATATATATATATATACTGTATATATACCCGGTATATATATATATTTTTTTTTTTATTCCTGTTCCCCAGGGTGTCTAGCGGATCAGCCCCAAGGTCCCGAGCAAGCCCAAGGCCCATAATCGAGTATTTATATTATTATTATATTTTGTATTTAATTTAAATATTTATATATTTGATTTATTAGTTTTTATTTATTTTATTTTATTTATTTCATTTTATTTATGTTTATTTTATTTATTTTATATATATATATACCGTATATATTTGTTTTGTTATTCCTGTTCCCCAGGGTGTCTAGCAGATCAGCCCCAAGGTCCTGAGCAAGCCCAAGGCCCATAATCGAGTATTTATATTATTATTATATTTTTTATTTTATTTATTTTATTTATTTTATTTATATATACAGTATAATATATAATATATATATATATATATATATATATATATATATATATATATATATATACGTATATACCCGGTATATATATATTTTTTTTTTTCTTTATTATTCCTGTTCCCCAGGCTGTCTAGCGGATCAGCCCCAAGGTCCCGAGCAAGCCCAAGGCCCATAATCGAGTATTTATATTATTATTATATTTTTTATTTTATTTATTTTATTTATTTTATTTATATATACAGTATATATATATATATATATATATATATAATTTTTTTTTTTTTTTTTTTGTATTCCTGTTCCCCAGGGTGTCTAGCGGATCAGCCCCCAAGGCCCATAATCGAGTATTTATATTATTATTACATTTTTATTTTATTTATATATTTATTTATTTGATTTGATTTATTTAATTTTATTTATATTTTTATTTTATTTATTTTATATATATATATATATACAGCACTCGCGGTTGAAAGTGTCGGCGACACTTGAAGCACGGGATTTCTGGTAACAGATGTTTCGAGGCATAAAAATTGCGAGAGTGTGGCGAATCGTATGTCTGGCAACTCTGCCAGGTACAGGCATCTCCTTGAAGGAGCATAAGCACATCAGTTGAGAGGCGACCGTGGTGACGACTGGATGTACGTCGGTGATAGGGCCGAGTTTTTCAGCCATCTTACCCATACCGGAGGTACTATACCCACCCTCTCGCCAGTGTTATGGCTTCCAAACCTCATTTAACCACATCCCAGATTGAGGTTATAAAGGCCCTTCACATTGAACATAAAACAACCAAAGAAATTAGTGTGCATACGGGAATAAACGTTCGTACTGTACAACGGTGGGTGAAGAAGGTACGAGCAGCTGGCCAGGGCACCACGCCTGGTGCGTACGTATGGCAACATTTGACAGCAGCAGGGGATTATTTTGCTTTATATGTGTAGCATTAAGGGTTGGATTAGCTTCCAGCTGCCTCTTGATAATATGCAGGGTCCGGGGCCCCAGCAATGGTTTTTTTCCTGGCCTCTTCTTGTGTGTTGGCGTGGTGCCCTGGCCAGCTGCTCGTACATTCTTTACCCACCGTTGTACAGTACGAACGTTTATTCCCGAATGCACACTAATTTCTTTGGTTGTTTTATGTTCAATGTGAAGGGCCTTTATAACCTCAATCTGGGATGTGGTTAAATGAGGTTTGGAAGCCATAACACTGGCGAGAGGGTGGGTATAGTACCTCCGGTATGGGAAAGATGGCTGAAAAACTCGGCCCTATCACCGACGTACATCCAGTCGTCACCACGGTCGCCTCTCAACTGATGTGCTTATGCTCCTTCAAGGAGATGCCTGTACCTGGCAGAGTTGCCAGACATACGATTCGCCACACTCTCGCAATTTTTATGCCTTGAAACATCTGTTACCAGAAATCCCGTGCTTCAAGTGTCGCCGTCACTTTCAACCGCGAGTACTGTATATTGTAATAGATCATGCCCCGGTGCCAATTGTAATAGTAATCCAGTCCAGATCGCCAATTGTAATAGATCATAAGACTAATATGTTACTGTAACACTTGCCCATTATCTAGGAAATAAACCTATAATTGATAGTGTCGTTACTTTAGATCAAAAATAGACAAATATCCCTTGTGAAATTATGGCAACAAAAGTCCCAGAACATGCTATACATTTATATCTATACTGTCTCGATGCAGTAATATATTTGAAAAGAAAATTGCAGTTCCCAGCTTGCGGGGTAATAGAGTACACAGATTTATTGTAATGATAGGTATATATTGATAATAATTATATTCTTAAAGTTAGTAAGAACTAAAGAAACAAACATTCCTACTAAAATGGTTTTATTGAATAGCGACACTGAAATTGCATTTATCAAAGAGACAATTTCATTCACACACTCAGCCACTCAATCTAACCCACTTATCTAATCCACTTACCTAAATACAATTACCCAGTATTATAACTACCCCTAAGATTACCCCAAATCATTATACTGATTACTGCTTGTCACACGAAATCTCACATCAACCAACCCTTTAGTCTACTGTGTTACTGAAATCGTCTAGCCCAGCAAATGACCGCATGATCGAATAGGCACGAGATTTTCGCACACTCACAGTACCCGTCAATCACACTCATCACTCTCTCTCTCTCTCTCACCTCCTCACCTCGGTTACGTGACTCGCTAGACTAATGAGAGTTGCCTAATTAAAGGGTCTCAAAACGGGCAGTACGACAAGTCCTAGGGAGTCAAGCCGACCATCCTCTAACAGTAACCTCACCCTCTGTGGGGTTGAGAGCTACGGCGTCACTCACCGACACACCACACACGTGACTCGCTAGACTAATGAGAGTTGCCTAATTAAAGGGGTCTCAAAACGGGCAGTACGACAAGTCCTTCAAGCCGACAATCCTCTAGCGGTAACCTCACCCTCTGTGGGGTTGAGAGCTACGGCGTCACTCACCGACACACCACACACGTGACTCGCTAGACTAATGAGAGTTGCCTAATTAAAGGGGTCTCAAAACGGGCAGTACGACAAGTCCTTCAAGCCGACAATCCTCTAGCGGTAACCTCACCCTCTGTGGGGTTAAGATGCTACGGCGTCACTCACACACCCGCACACATCCACACACACGTGACTCGCTAGACTAATGAGAGTTGCCTAATTAAAGAGTCTCAAAAAGGGCAGTACGACAAGCCCTTCAAGCCGACTATCCTCTAGCGGTAACCTCACCCTCTGTGGGGTTAAGCGTTACGGCGTCACTCACCACACCCGCACACATCCACACACACCCCTGGCCACGTGCATAGCTAAATCAGTGGGATATAGCCGCAGGAGAACTATGTCGCCCTGGGCATCCCTAGCCTTTAGCAAGCCCTCTGTGGGGTCATGCTTACACCTGCCATTCTCGGCCATAGCATTAAGCTAATTCGGTCGGCGTCACAACCTTGGCCATGTGTACGGTCTGGCACAGTCCTGGTGACTGGCCAACGCACACAAGCACACCACCACACATCACTCTCACCACCACACATCACTCTGGATATCTCAATCAACGTTGACACTTGTCTAACTGAATTGGACTCACCTGATTATGGTTGAATTAGGGCACGAGGTGCCCTCGCAGCCCTGCCGACCCATTCATCGCGGGCACAACAAAATTGGACTATCTCGTTGGGGTCGGGCAGGAGCAGAATAAGGCCTGTCCTGGGCCTCCCTGCCCCCTTTATAACCTCGGTTTTCCCCTCCCCCATCACATTTTGAATTTGGTGCCAATGAAAAGACTGGACACTCCCTATGACCACGCCTACAACATGAACGCACACACACATGTACGCGTAACGGCGGCCTACCCACGCTCACAAGCAAGAACGCACACACGCACACATGTGCGCGAGGCGCCTGCGGTACACAGGCCTATGCCTGTGCCTCCACCCCTCTTCTCTACAGCTGTTCCTGCCTCCCCAATTTTTCCCGCGCTTGAGAAATATACCTAACCCTATAGTATATAATCACAGTCACGATCTGACCCGTGACATTCCCCCCTACTAACATTGATTTTGCTCTGCTAAAATCACTCAGGTGTCATTCATAGTG
>JBAKBP010022384.1:0-38900 GCA_037953745.1 Lithodes maja
GTCCTTCCTCCCCCCCTACACCCCCACCTGCCCCTACCCGACTCCCTCAACCTTCTATGCTAACTTGCAAGAGAGTTCACTTTTTCAATTTGTACAATCTCCGACCCGTGGAAATAATGTGCTTGACCTTGTACTCGCAACAAAAGAAGAATTAATAGAGAATTTGAATGTTGGTGATGAATTCAGTAACAGCGACCATCGTACGATAACTTTCACTTTAAAGTTTACTAGTAACAAATAAAATAGCAGCATTGAGAAAGTCCCTAATTTCAAGAAAGCAAATTTTCATCAACTTAAATCAAAGCTTAAAGAAACTGACTGGAGCTTTCTGACTAACAATAACGACATAAATACATCTTGGGAGTGTTTCACAACCACTTACCTTAAGGCAGTGCAAGACTGCATACCATCGAAAATACGGCGTCCAGGCCATAATGATAAGCCCAAATGGTGGAATAAAGATATTTCAGACTGTCTGCTTGCTAAAAAATTTGCTAACGATAGATTAGAATCCTCACAAAAGAACGGGTGAAATTTGTAGAGCTACGATGCAAAGCCAAAAAGTTAATTAAGCAAAGTAAAAAGACCCTGGAGTTACATGTTGCGAATCAAAGTAAAACAAACCCGAAAGAATTCTATAGTTATATCAGAAAGAAAAAAGTAGTTACTTCAACTGTTGGACCGTTAGTCGATGAAAATGGAGAATACACCAAAGACGAAGTACAAATGAATAATGCCCTCAGTACCTTCTTTGCATCAGTTTTTACAGCCGAAAACCTCAGTGATATCCCTACACCATCGCCGATTCAGATTGATAATTCAGATGTTCTAAGCAATATCACCGTTACAGAGAGAGAAGTATTGAATTGTTTAGATAAACTCAAGGTAAATAAAACGCCTGGACCTGATACAATCTCGCCTAGAGATCTAAAGGAAGCTAAGGATGAGCTCTCCAAACCACTGACATTGCTATTCAATGAATCCTTGCAGTCTGGGACTATGCCTGATCAGTGGAAGCTAGCCAACGTAACACCGATCTTCAAAAAAGGCAGCAAATCCCTACCCAGTAACTATCGTCCGATTAGCTTAACCTCAATTGTATTTAAAATGCTAGAAACGCTCATAAGAGACAGACTCGTAAATCATTTAGAGGCAAGTAACTTACTTAAAGATACTTACTCAACACGGCTTTTGTAAAAAACGTTCCTGTTTAACAAACCTCTTAGACTTCTTCCACGATATCCTCAACCTCTACGATGAGAGTAAAGCTGTAGATATTATATACCTTGATTTTCAAAAGGCCTTTGACAAAGTTCCCCACAAACGTTTACTGCTAAAACTAAAAGCACATGGAATACAAGACGGTGTGTTGAAATGGATAGAAAATTGGCTCAGCGACAGAAAGCAAAGAGTAGTCATAAACGGTAAGGCATCTAAATGGACCAATGTAAGTAGCGGGGTACCCCAGGGATCGGTACTAGGACCAATTCTCTTTCTAATTTACATCAACGACATAGATGAGGGCCTCACCTGTACAATCTCAAAATTTGCTGACGATACAAAAATTGTAAATAGCGTACTCTCAAAAGAACAAATTGACGATATGCAACACAATCTAGATAAATTGTCATGTTGGGCCCAAATTTGGCAAATGAGTTTCAATACGGATAAATGTAAAGTACTACATATCGGATACCTAAATGAGAAAGCAAACTATTCGATGAATGGCACTCAGCTTAAGAACGTAAACAGAGAAACCGATCTGGGAGTAACAATATCGAGTAACCTAAACCCGAGTCAACAATGTTCAGAAGTTGTTAAGAAGGCAAACAAAATAATTGGCTTTATAGGCAGGTCATTTGACCATAAATCCAAAGAAGTTATCCTAACCCTTTACAATTCCTTAGTCCGCCCTCTTCTGGAATACTGCGTTCAATCCTGGTGCCCTTATTACCAAAAAGATATTAACAGGCTAGAACGAGTTGAGTTCAACGTAGAGTTACCAAAATGATACCTAGCCTAAAGAACAAACCATACGAAGAGCGTCTTAGAGAATTTAATCTATTTCCTTTAACCCAGCGCAGATTAAGAGGTGACTTAATTCAAGTGTTCAAAATCATCAAAGGCATCGACAATATGAACTGTAGTAAGTACTTCACTATCGACCAATCTAATTACACGCGGGGAAACGGTTGCAAAATTATTGGTATATCTTTTAACTCACACGAATCTAAGAATATCTTCTTCAATCGAGTTGTCAACTTGTGGAATGGGCTTCCCCGAGACGTTATAGACTGCAGCATCGTTGATTCATTTAAACTCCGCTTAGACAAATATCTTGCATCAAACCCGTGACTGACTGCGTTTGTAAATGAATAACTTTATTTTATCCCCCCCTCAGTTACTAACCCATCTGTCCTCTACTAACTTCCTAATCCTTCCACGGACATTAGTTCCAGGGCAGTAGTTCCCTTTCCAATGTTCCCTTACCCACTCTAAACCACTGTTTGGACACTTGATCCTCAGTGTTTTGGAGGACAAGCAGCCTAGAAGGGTCACTATACCTGTTGTTGCTTGATTTCCTTTGTACTCCTTTCTCCCTCCCCCACCTGCCCCTACGATCCCTCCCCTCCCTTACGCACCCCTCACCCATACGCCCACCCATCCTTACTCCCCTCACCTCCACCTAACCCTCTTACTCCCATTCCCCTCCCACCCCCCTCCCATATGTCCCTCTCCCTCCCTCCCCCCTCCTCCACTTACTTCCCTCACCCCTACCTAACACCTTCCCCTCCCATATTCCCCACGCCCTCCCTCCCCCTCCTCCACCAACTCTCTCTTCCCTTCCTCTGGCTTTGATCCCGACAATCCACTGATAACACTGATAGGGGAGAGAGAGAGAACGAGTGAGAATGAATGTGAGAGAAAGTGAGAGTTACCTATAGTTACATAGATACAGAGACGAATAGGCAGTCCGGGCATAATGCTAACATAGAATTTGCGACAAAGTAGAAGGTAAGGATAGCAAAGCAGAAGGCTCTCTCCCCACCCACCACTCATGCGACCTTGGGTCGGCATGATATTTAGAAAGTGAGAGTTGAGAGTGACTTTCTCTCTCTCTCTCTCTCTCTCTCTCTCTCTCTCTCTCTCTCTCTCTCTCTCTCATTATATCACCCCATCTACCGGTGTTCCCCTCTCTGTTATCGGATCTTCCCCTCTTCCTCCTTTCTTTTATCTCTTTATTGGTTCTCCCCTCTCCGCCTCCCCTCTCTCTCTCTCGATCTATGCCCTCTCATCTATTGTATACAAGAGAGTCACAATGATCAAGTTTGTATTAAATTATCAAAGGCAATGACAATATGGACTCAAGTACTTCAAACTAGATACCTCAAATTACACAAGATGGAATGGTTACAAAATTGTCGGAAAGGCGTTTCATTCACATGAAGCGAAGCACTTCTTTTTCAACAGAGTAGTCAACTTATGGCATAGATTGCCTAGAAATGTTATACTGTGCCATACAGTTCAGATATTTAAATATCGCCTAGATAAAAATCTTGCTATCAATACCCGACTACCTGCGTTTGTCCTCGAGTAATGTGACCGTATCAATATCGTTCATAGTAATATAATTTTGTTTTCTGGACAACAGTCTTTCTGGCGCTGAAGCCTTTCAGTTGATTATTATGGTTATAATTTGTTTAAACAAATAGCCTATAGTCTATTTTTTTCCAGCTGAGGGTAAATTGTCATGTTTCTATCTTTGTTACTCGACTATAAGAACATAACATAAGAACATAAGAAAATGGGAGTCTGCAGAAAGCCGATTGGCCTAAGCAAGGCAGATCCCTGTCCCACACAACCCCAATTCAATTACAAAGCCCAATTATAGGCTCAACACTCTAATACCCTGAGGATCATCTTACCAAAACGGTTAGAGATTAACGCAGGATTATGGGGGTCTGCAGAACGCTGATTGGCCCAAGCCGGCTGATCCCCCTTCACACCCAACCCTTCTCATCCATATGCTTATCCAATTTTATCTTAAAGCTCCCTACAGTTTTAGATCCCACTATAGCACTTGGTAGTCCATTCCACCCATCTACAACTCTGTTACCAAACCAATATTTGCCTATATCTTTTCTGAAACGAAATTTATCTAATTTGAAACCATTGGTAAGAGTTCTTTCGCTATCACTGAGCTTTAGTACATTTGTCATGTCCCCTTTGTTAATCCCACTAACCCACTTGAACACCTCTATCATATCCCCTCTAACTCTGCGTCTCTCTAACGAATGTAAACCTAATTTCTTCAACCTTTCTTCATACGAAAGATTTCTAATATTATGGATCATTTTTGTCATTCTACGCTGTACTCTCTCCAATGAATCTATGTCCATTCTGTAATAAGGACACCAAAATTGGACAGCATAATCCATATGGGGTCTCACTAATGACAAGTAAAGTTTTAAGATAACATCAGCAGTTCTGTTACTCACACTCCTAGAGATGAACCCGAGAATCCTGTTTGCCTTATTACGAACGCTTATACACTGTTTTCTAGGCTTCAAATCATTGCTAACAAACACACCTAGATCTTTCTCACAGTCTGAATTTTCTAATTCTAAATTAGCTAGTTTATATTTAACATTTGTTTGCATCTTCCCTATCTTTAATACCTTGCATTTGTCAATGTTAAACTTCATCTGCCAATTTACTGACCATTCATGTAAGGTATCTAGATCCCTTTGGAAGCACTTTATATCGCTATCTGAATCAATTGATCTCCCTATTTTAGTATCGTCTGCGAATTTACTTATCCTACTAGTTATACCTAAATCTAGGTAATTTATGTATATAAGAAACAACAGGGGACCTAATACCGATCCCTGGGGGACACCACTTTTGACTGCTCCCCATTCTGACTTGGTACCATTTATGCTGACTCTCTGCTTCCTACCAATTAGCCATGACCTAATCCATCCTAACAACGCCCCACCTATTCCATGTGCCTCAACCTTTCTCATCAATCTTTCATGAGGGACTCTGTCGAAAGCTTTACTGAAATCTAAATATATAATATCATATGACTTGTCATTATCTACTGCTTCATATACCTCTGAGAAAAAACTAAGCAAATTAGTAAGGCAAGACCGTCCCTGAGTGAATCCATGCTGAGAAGAATTGATTAAGTTAAATGTTTCTAAGTGGTTTCTCATTTTCCTAGCAATAATTGACTCTAGTAGTTTTCCTATGATTGAAGTGAGACTAATGTCCCGGGACGGTAATTGGATGCTATTGATTTATCACCTTTTTTGAAGATCGGAACTACATTTGCAAGCTTCCAAGCTTCTGGAACTATACCTGTTTCTAATGACTTGTTAAATAGAAATGTTAATGGGTAACTTAACTCATCTCTGCATTTTGTTAATACTCTAGCATATACCTCATCAGGACCAGGCGATTTATGAGGTTTCAGTCTGTCAATTTCCTTAAGCACATCATTTCTACTTATAGTAACCGTACTTAACCTATTATCTATACTATCGCTGTATACCTTACGGACTTCTGGAAACTGTGCCAAATTTTCATTAGTGAAAACGGAAAGAAATTGACTATTTAATGTACTGCACATTTCTAAATCATTTTCTGTCATTTCTCCTATCGAAGTTTTAAGGGAATTACATCTCTAACCTTGGATTTATATAGTTGGTAAAAAGCTTTAGGATTATTTGTTGAGTCATTGGCAACCTTAATTTCATAATTTCTTTTTTCTTTACTAATATCCTTTTTTACCTGTCGTGATAGATTCTGATAGTAAGCAAGTAGGTGAATTTCGCCTTTTTAAATTTTTCTATATATTCCTCTCTTTTTTCCTAGAAGATCTAATAGTCTATTATTCATCCATTTGGGTTGGTTCTGTGTTGATCTAAATTTTCTTTTGGGGATATATTTATTTTGCGCATTGAATACTGACTTGATAAAATTATCGTATGTATCTACCAAGTTTGACGTCTCTTCCTGACTTAAGATGACAGGTGCCTGAGAAAGGATACACTCATTTGGACACCTGGATCGACTTAATTTTTTGACCATAGGGTCCGCTAACAGGGCTTCTCTTAACCCACCATAATTGGCTTTTCTGAAGTCAGGTATTAATGTTGTATTCTCTCTGATATTACCTTTCCATTGTATATTAAAATACACAGAATTGTGATCACTATTTCCTAGGTGGTCCCCGATTTCTACACTATTTATCATATGTTCATTGTTACTGAAAACTAAATCGAGAATATTTTCACCTCTAGTCGGCGTATCTATGAATTGAGATAAAAAACTATCTTGTACTACCTCACTAAACTCCTTTGAATCAGAGTCGCCTATTTGTTGCTGCCAATCTATATTAGGGAAATTAAAATCCCCCATAATGCACACGTTGCTAAGCCTTGATGCTATTTTAATTTCCTCCCATAATGATGTTCCGTCATTTTTACTCATATTTGGCGGTCTATACATAACTCCAATAACTAAAGTCTCACTACCTTCGTTAACTTCTACCCAAACACTTTCATTTTCATTATTTACTCTAATACCTGATTTAGTACAGCTTTTTAATGAACTCCTGACAAACACTGCTATACCGCCGCCCCTCCTACTTGTTCGGTCATATTTAAACAAACTTTATCCCGGTATATCAAACTCTGCTAAAAAATGCCTGGTTTCTGTATTAATCCATGTTTCAGTTAGCGCTATTATGTCTATATTTTCTTTGCTAACCAGTGCTCTAAGTTCGTTCATTTTGTTACATAAACTTCTGCAATGTTACATAAACTCCTGCAAAAAGGTAGATTTTGTAGCGAAAGATGATGGTTATACTGAAAACTTGGCATTAATATGACACAGCCATAGTAGTTTCATATATTTCCATTAAGTATCGAGAATTCAGCTAATAAGAGATTCAATTTACGATCAGCTGGAAAAAAATAAGAGTCTAGTAAGGTCCATTAACTCTGTTGTTGCTTACCTTCCTCTGTATTCCTTTGTATAAGATAAATTAGTATGTGACTCAGCAAAGCTGAATGGCTTCAATCCTGACTTATTTATTACTTTCTTAAAAGGCTGCCCCATTCCTATATACATATATACAAATATACAGCATATATATATATATATATATATATATATATGCTGTATATTTGTATATATGTATATATATATATATATATATATATATATATATATATATATATATATATATATATATATATATATATATATTATATATATATAATATTATATATGTGTGTGTGTGTGTGTGTGTGTTTATGTGTGTGTGTGTGTGTGTGATAAAGAGAGAGAGAGAGAGAGAGAGAGAGAGAGAGAGAGAGAGAGAGAGAGAGAGAGAGAGAGAGAGAGAGAGAGAGAGAGAGATATAGTAGTAGTGATGTCAGGACAGTACAGTACAGTACAGGGTTGAGAAAGAATGGATAGAAGGGGGAGATATGTCTGAACGAGAGAGAGAGTCAGGGGGAAGGGAGGGGATGCAAACAAAAGGACAACGGACAGCACGAGATTTACATATATACACTGGCCAGGACTGAATCCTAATAGAGATAGGAACCCTAAAAGAAAGTGGAAGGAAAGGATAGCAAAGATGAAAGCTCTCTTCCCACCCTCCGCTCCCTCCGGCAATTTGAGATGAGAGAGAGAGAGAGAGAGAGAGAGAGAGAGAGAGAGAGTGACTGTGTGTGTGAGAGAGAGATATATTTGTATGTATGTATGTACACTTGTACAGTATACAGTATACTAAGGCACATACCTGATTGTTGGGGGTGGCCGACTCAAAACAGTGCTAAAAAAAAGAACAACAAACCTTGCAATCAAATATAAATAACAAATAAATATATATATATATATATATATTGTGACGCACCCAGTGCGTGGCAACTTAACCTGATTGTACTCCTTGGTACTCCACTGTGCCGCCGCGGTGCGGTGCCGCTGTGCCGCTGTGCCGTGCTGGCTGCTTATATTGAGTGTGACAACGTATAACTATGTTCTTTGTATCTCTGCAAAGGTCTCGTCATGTGCTAACCAGTGGTGGGTTTTGTTTTAAGCCATGTCGAGACCTTCCATTTAATATGTAGTATCAATAGAGAAGTTGATAGATAAGACAATAGGAATTCAGAGAGAGAGAGTGAGTTAGACTTCAGAGCGAGAGGGTAGCAATGCGCCGCGCTGCCGGGGGGGTGGTTGCCAGACGTATGGACCGGTTGGCAGCCCTGCGCTTATAGCTAGGTGCGACAGGGTTGGTAGTCCATTGCCGCCTGCATATGCTGCCTGGGTTGCCCATGTTGTCGTACTGCACATTGCCTGGAGGCTCGCTGTGTGTTCCATGATCAGGTTGCCTAGAACCTTTGAGATTCTAACATCCCTTGCCCTCTCTCCCAATTTCTCACGGTTGCACTCTTTCTCTCTGACGACATTACTCTCATTTCATTCCTCTCTCTATTTAAATGCATACCCTTCCCTTGAGGTCCTAAAGGAGTTTCAGCTCTCACCTCTCGTATTACTCTTAGGACAAGCATATATTTACATGTATTAGATTTAAGGGGTTAATGTGAACAGCGATCTTCTTGATGAGGATAGTTGGTGAACGTTCTACATGTTCACAAGTTATATGCCCAGCTCATCATCCAATTTGTGACTAGACTAGTGCCATGTGTAAGAGCCCGACCATGCCCAGGAGTTGTCTGTAGAGGGGCGAGGACTTAGCCTTGATTTGCCTACCGAGCCAGGAGCGAGTGCAGTACCAGAGACTACAGCTCGCTCGTAGTGCCGGTATAGTAGAGTAACGTAATTTATCTGTCCTTGTGTTCTCTACAGTCTTTTCCTGGGTTCTCGCTTTCGGTGCTGGGACTCGTTGTTCCTGTGACTTGGCCTGCTAGCTAGAACACATGGGGATGATGAGTGGGTGATATCTTTATTTTACTATGCATTGCAGCTCTCTTTAAGTTTATGTATGTAACACTTTACAATACACATTACTCACACACTAGACAACACTATTAATACTTTCATGTATCAATTAACTGCACTGTCGTTTTGCTGCTGTTTCCGGAGTTCTATTGCGTAGGGCGCATACGGACTCAGAGGGGAGACAGAGTGAGAGAAGCGAAGTAGCCTATGCGGTAGTAGGCTACCGGCGCAGTACTGTTGCCTGCAACCTTTAAGTTATTCCAAGTATAGATTCATTATTACAATAAGTGACTACTGTTTATGTTCCTTCCATGTGTATTATTAGGTATCTACTGGATCATAAACATCTTGTATGCTACATGCTAGTGCATGTTAGTAGGGGACAGTTATTCTAGTGCACGCGCTTTCAAGTAGGCGTGTACATTTGTCATTTAGCATTTCACTGTCATACCTTTAGCCTGCTTCTATTCTACATTATTAGAGGCTTAATATTAACGTAGTTTCTTGAGTATTGCATTTCTTTAGTCATAACGTAACCTATAAATGTCTGAGGGAGTTTAGCCTCATAGCCTACCCCTGTTGTACACTTTCGCCGAGTTAAGGTACCTCGTTACCATAGACGATAACTCTGTAGGGCGTTGGTGCTTTTGTTGTCTGGAGCATATAGTATTTGGGACTGGAATCGAGCGTGTCGTTGTCACATAAGCCATTTCTGTCCTACGATCAAGAATCCCGAATATGTATTGCCGATCCAGCCGTAACAAAAATGGCGACCTTGCACAAGATTCAGTAGTATCCTATCACATGTTTTTTGGAGAACTATTCTATGCTACCTAGTAGAGCTGGCTAGAATTTTCTTGCATATTGGAGGAATTTTTATTGTGTCATTATTGTATTGGTGGACTTGCAGATTGTTTCGTTGGGGGTGTCTAGAGTAGAGTCATTCAAGCATCTTTAACATTTTGTGAGTCGAGACTGCAATTAGTAATAAGCACTTTTTTTTTTTTATGAACAGCAATTGTATAACCAGCACTATGTCTAATGACTCATCATTTACGGGGGAGGATAACACGGTACAGCCTAGTAACCAGCAAGTACAACAGATGTTTAGGGAGGGGAGTGTTATAAGTGGAGAGAGGGATGCCCGGGCATTTTTGCAGACACCTTTGACCGAACAGCGCCTGCAGGCTATTGATTGTTACGGTCTTCGCTGTTTAGCCACGGTTTTGGGGCGGGACTGTCCTGACAGTTGGCCCAAGAAGAATTTGGTGGCATGTTTGTTGGGTGATGGCGATGGGGCGGTGGGTGGAGTGGGGTCTTGGGGGGTTCCCTCCAAGCCTCCATTCCACTCTACCCCTGAGCTGGGCCCTCAGCCAGCGAGTCTTAGCACGATGCAGCAGGAGGGTTCTCAAGGGCAAGCTGGCTTACCCGTAAACACGTCTCGGTGTGGATCCCCCATTTTGTGCTCTCCCCCCCCAGGCCTGTCTCCTGAGATGTTATTTCAGCTAGAACTAGCTAAGTTTAAGCTGCAGGAGACTCAGATACAACAGGCTAGTATAGAACGCATAGAGGTTGCTAGAATCCAAGCCAATCAGGATGCAACCAGGTACCAGGCTGAAATGGATGTCGAGAAGTCTAGAGTAGAGACCACGGGGCGTCATCTCAGTGGTGGGCACCGGGTTACAGACTCACTTTCGCATTTAATTAAGTTAGTACCCGCATTTGATGAGACAGCAGTGACTGAGTTTTTTGCTCGTTTCGAAAAGAAGTGTCGTGAGTATGACTGGCCGGAGGTTAAATGGGCAGCATTAGTTTCATCACGTCTAGTGGGTAAGGGGTTGAAAGCCTACGATGCACTGTCACTGGACGAGAGTGTAGTGTATGGACTGGTGAAGGAGGCTGTGCTCCGGGCCTACGAACTGCAACCCGAAACTTATAGATTGAAGTTCCGTGGCGTGAATAAGAAGAGCGACGTCAGTTTTATGGAGCACGCATGGGACTTAACAGATGCAGGTAATAACTGGTTTCGGTCCGAGCACGCAGAGTCGGCTGAGGAAATTAAGCAACTTTTCTATCTGGAACAGTTTTACAAATGCACTGGAACCGATCTAACGCTGAACATTAAGGAAAAATGTCCCAAGACAGTAGAGGAGGCTGCCAAGATGGCAGACTTCAGATTATCATTGATTCGTGGTTGCGGTGCCGCTCAGAGGGCTGAGTCAGGGCAGAAGGGGCGCTATACCCCACCCACCAGAGTTTTCGATAATAACAAATCCTATGACACACATAACCACACTAAATGCATTGCACCTAATAACACCTACAAACACAAGCCTCTCCCGTTTACTAAAGGTCAGGCCCCTTCTTCGCCCGCACAAGGGAAGAAGCCCATTGGGGATGTGAAATGTTACAAATGTCAGAAGCTAGGCCATTATTCACGTGAGTGCCCTAGTAACACTCCCGCTAAGCCGGTGTCATTGGTTCACAGTATCGGTGTGTCTCTGAAGGCTGCAGCAACTGCCCGGGGTAGGTTGTCAGCAGCTGAGGCACACGCGGTAAAGAAGCGTACGGAAGGCTCGACACCTGTCCGGGACACTTTCTGTAGCCATCGGGGACACAGGTTTGTGAGCTGGGGGAGTGAACTACGGAGGGTTGACTTGCTGAGGGATACGGGGGCTTCGCAAACTTTGTTGAGGAACTTCACAGGGAAACCGATAAATGCGGCCAGAGTTGTTGTGGTGCAGGGTATAAATGCTACGAGGTCATACCCACTTGTGAGGTTGGAGTTGAGAGTGGGAGAGGTGTGCAGGGAGCTGGATGTAGGGATCGTTGAGTGTTTGCCAGTTGAGGGCGTCGACCTTCTTCTCGGCAACGACTTTGCGGTGCCCACTTCCGGGACTCCACCCTTAGTCGTTGCCGAGAGGGCGGCCGACGTGGATGGTGAGAATCGGGAATGGGTTGGGAGGTGCCAACAGGATGAGATGGCCTGTGTGGTAACCCGATCTCGCTCTGCGGCTCCTGCACAGCCTAGCACTCAACCTCGGGGACAGTGGAGGAAGGATCAGGAGAAGGTTGCTAAGGGCAGGAAAAGGGACATTGATTCTGCTGCACTTCTCGGTGATTCGGTACTTGGACCTATAATAAACACGGGAGTTGACTCTGGCCCAGATATGGTGTGTAACAAGGCAGAGTTGGGTAAGACTTCGCGTGAGGCAAGAGCTGTAGCGAGAGCCACTAAGGCAGTAGAGCCTACTAGCCGGGGTAATGTCTTATTACAAAACCATCTTGATGCATTGACGCCCAGGGACATTAGTGAGCAGCAGCTGCAAGACGCTAGCCTAGCTCGTTATAGCAATGGTGCCATAGAGTTGGAGGAAGATGGGGATGCGAAGCCGGGAGATTTCTTTAGGCTCAACAGGATATTGTACCGCAGATTTCTAGACCCCAAATCGAAGTGGGAGGGCGGTGCGAGGGTAGTAGACCAGGTGGTTGTTCCAAATAAGTATAGAGAGTCCTTATTGTGTCTGGTGCATGATGTGCCGGTGGCGGGTCATTTGGGGGTAACAAAAACATTGGCGGCATTGGGCAGGTTTTTCTGGTGGCCTGGGGTCAAGGCTGATGTCTGTGCATGGGTGGCTGGGTGTGCGACCTGCCAGACAACGGGGAAGCCTAACCAGACAATCCCGAAGGCACCTTTGTTTCCCATATCTGTCACCGGGCCTCCGTTCAGCAAAGTTGTAGTAGATTTGGTTGGCCCTTTCCCGCCTACTAGTAGTGGCAATAAATTCCTGTTGACAATCATGGATGTGGCTACGAGATACCCGGACGCATACCCCATGAGAAACGGCTCGGCAAAGGCAGTTGTTAAAAACTTATTATTGTTCTGTTCCCGTTATGGATTTCCACGTGAGGTGCAGTCAGACCAGGGGAGCAATTTTACATCCAAATTGTTCAAGCAAACCCTTCAGTTGCACGGTATATGTTCTGTAGTGTCGTCAGCCTACCATCCCGAGAGTCAGGGAGTCTTGGAGCGGTGGCACTCGACCCTGAAGAGTATGCTACGCTGTTACTGTGCAGAACATGACACTGATTGGGATTTGGGTCTGCCGTATGTTCTGTTCGCTGCACGTGAAGTCCCAGGAGAGAGCCTGGGGTTCAGTCCAAATCAACTAGTCTTTGGCCATAATGTGAGAGGACCTTTAAGTATGGTGAAAGAGATCTGGGAGGGCGAAGAGAAGCCGGGGTCTGTACTTAAATATATCCTTGAGAGCCGGGAGAGACTTATAGGTTGCATGGCAGCGGCAGGTAATAACTTGGTTAATGCACAGGCGGTCATGAAGCACCAGTATGACGCCAAGGTGAAGCTTCGGGAGTTTTCGGTGGGTCAGGAGGTAATGTTGCTTTTACCTTTGCCTGGACACCCCCTTTCTGCCAAGTTTATTGGGCCGTATGTGGTGGCTAAGAAACTGTCCGACCTTGATTATCTCGTTGCAACACCTGACCGTAGAAAAAAACATCAGTTATGTCATGTTAACCTCATGAAAGAGTATGTGAGACGCCCCTCAGAGCCTCTCACTGTCCCTGTGCTGGCCTGCAGCGGCCAGGGTGGAGAAGGAGGTGGGGACAGTCATGCTGCTGAGGAGGATAGCTGGGACTGTGTCATTTCCGTGGAACAGTGGGCGGGGAATACTGAACAAGAGGCTAGGCAAGCTGTAAGTCACCTGCCTGAGCACCAGGGTGCTGCTGTCCTAGGCCTGTTCAGGTCATACCCCTCTGTTTTCGCCGAACACCCAGGTCTCACTACTCAGGTAACGCACGACGTGGATGTCGGTGATAATGTGCCCTTCAAGTCAGTGCCCTACCGTGTGCCCCCGGTAAAGTTGCCAGCTTTACGGGAGGAGTTAAAGTACATGGTTGAGAGAGGGATGATCACTGAAGGTTATGTGAAGTGGACATCACCCGTCACGTTGCAGCCAAAACCTGACGGCAAGGTGCGGTTCTGCATAGATTTTCGTAGGCTAAATGGCTTGACCACTACCAACCCTTACCCTTTGCCTCGAGTTGACGACAGCGTGGACAAGATAGGGAATGCAAAGTACCTTACTAAAATTGATCTTGTAAAAGGCTACTGGCAAGTACCCCTGTCGGACCGAGCTAAGCAAGTTTGTGGTTTTGTGGTAGATGGCAAGACCTACCAATGTAACGTAATGCCTTATGGGCTTAAGAACGCACCTGCCACGTTTCAGAACCTGATGAACGATATTTGTGATGAAATCCCTAACTGCACGGTCTACCTTGATGACGTGATAGTGTATGATGACAATTTTGAAAATCACCTAAGGCACTTAGAGACCCTGTTTGGGAAGTTGCACGATGCTGGGCTGGTGGTGAACCTGAGGAAGTGCGTGTTTGTAAAGGCTACTGTGCAGTATCTTGGCTTCGTGGTCGGGTTAGGCCGGGTGTGCCCCCCCCCTGAGCAAGATACAGGCTATCAATATGTTTCCCAGGCCCACCACTAAGCGCCAGGTCATGCGGTTCCTAGGTATGATAGGTTATTATAGGCGCTTCATCCGGGGATACTCTACTGTCTTAGCACCGTTAACTGATCTACTGTCGAAGTCAGTGAAGTTCTGTTGGGCTGCGGAGTGTCAGAGGGCTTTCGACCTAGTCAAGCACCTGCTGTGTACACATCCGATTTTGAGAGCCCCAGACTTCTCCAGGAGTTTTCAGCTGGCGACTGATGCCAGCGGTGTGGGTGCCGGGGCAGTGTTACTGCAGACTGATTCCGAGGGCTTGGAACACCCAGTGAGCTTCTTTTCTCGCAAGTTTAATTCGGCACAAAGGAATTACTCGACTATAGAGAAGGAGCTTCTTGCTATCGTTTTGTCGCTCAAACATTTCGAAGTTTATGTTCCAGCCTACGGCCCGGTAGTGACGATTTATACGGACCATCATCCCTTGAAATTCCTAAATCAGTTTCACAATCGGAATATGCGGTTGACCAGGTGGTCCCTAATGCTCCAAGAGTATAATCTCAACATTCAGCATATTGCCGGGAGTGAGAACGTGATAGCAGATTGTCTATCAAGGGTTGATGATCCAGGATAGTCGTGCACGGTGTGTGGGTTGAGCAGGAGTAAAATTAGGCTATCATAACGCCGTCCAAAAAGATTATAAAACAATAAAATAAACGAGAATTTTTTTTTTTAGTTTTGTAAGTCTTTATTGTTGTAGCATGATGCATGCGATATTGTGTTTTAGGTATAATTCACACTTCAGTTGTTGTGCACCTTTTGCAATTAGTGGCAGCTAAGGGTAGCAGGTCGGTTGGTTGCCTGTCAGATTTTGATAATGCTTCTAAGGTCGATTATCTAAAATCTTGGGGGGGCTGTGACGCACCCAGTGCGTGGCAACTTAACCTGATTGTACTCCTTGGTACTCCACTGTGCCGCCGCGGTGCGGTGCCGCTGTGCCGCTGTGCCGTGCTGGCTGCTTATATTGAGTGTGACAACGTATAACTATGTTCTTTGTATCTCTGCAAAGGTCTCGTCATGTGCTAACCAGTGGTGGGTTTTGTTTTAAGCCATGTCGAGACCTTCCATTTAATATGTAGTATCAATAGAGAAGTTGATAGATAAGACAATAGGAATTCAGAGAGAGAGAGTGAGTTAGACTTCAGAGCGAGAGGGTAGCAATGCGCCGCGCTGCCGGGGGGGTGGTTGCCAGACGTATGGACCGGTTGGCAGCCCTGCGCTTATAGCTAGGTGCGACAGGGTTGGTAGTCCATTGCCGCCTGCATATGCTGCCTGGGTTGCCCATGTTGTCGTACTGCACATTGCCTGGAGGCTCGCTGTGTGTTCCATGATCAGGTTGCCTAGAACCTTTGAGATTCTAACATCCCTTGCCCTCTCTCCCAATTTCTCACGGTTGCACTCTTTCTCTCTGACGACATTACTCTCATTTCATTCTTCTCTCTATTTAAATGCATACCCTTCCCTTGAGGTCCTAAAGGAGTTTCAGCACTCACCTCTCGTATTACTCTTAGGACAAGCATATATTTACATGTATTAGATTTAAGGGGTTAATGTGAACAGCGATCTTCTTGATGAGGATAGTTGGTGAACGTTCTACATGTTCACGAGTTATATGCCCAGCTCATCATCCAATTTGTGACTAGACTAGTGCCATGTGTAAGAGCCCGACCATGCCCAGGAGTTGTCTGTAGAGGGGCGAGGACTTAGCCTTGATTTGCCTACCGAGCCAGGAGCGAGTGCAGTACCAGAGACTACAGCTCGCTCGTAGTGCCGGTATAGTAGAGTAACGTAATTTATCTGTCCTTGTGTTCTCTACAGTCTTTTCCTGGGTTCTCGCTTTCGGTGCTGGGACTCGTTGTTCCTGTGACTTGGCCTGCTAGCTAGAACACATGGGGATGATGAGTGGGTGATATCTTTATTTTACTATGCATTGCAGCTCTCTTTAAGTTTATGTATGTAACACTTTACAATACACATTACTCACACACTAGACAACACTATTAATACTTTCATGTATCAATTAACTGCACTGTCGTTTTGCTGCTGTTTCCGGAGTTCTATTGCGTAGGGCGCATACGGACTCAGAGGGGAGACAGAGTGAGAGAAGCGAAGTAGCCTATGCGGTAGTAGGCTACCGGCGCAGTACTGTTGCCTGCAACCTTTTAGTTATTCCAAGTATAGATTCATTATTACAATAAGTGACTACTGTTTATGTTCCTTCCATGTGTATTATTAGGTATCTACTGGATCATGAACATCTTGTATGCTACATGCTAGTGCATGTTAGTAGGGGACAGTTATTCTAGTGCACGCGCTTTCAAGTAGGCGTGTACATTTGTCATTTAGCATTTCACTGTCATACCTTTAGCCTGCTTCTATTCTACATTATTAGAGGCTTAATATTAACGTAGTTTCTTGAGTATTGCATTTCTTTAGTCATAACGTAACCTATAAATGTCTGTGGGAGTTTAGCCTCATAGCCTACCCCTGTTGTACACTTTCGCCGAGTTAAGGTACCTCGTTACCATAGACGATAACTCTGTAGGGCGTTGGTGCTTTTGTTGTCTGGAGCATATAGTATTTGGGACTGGAATCGAGCGTGTCGTTGTCACATAAGCCATTTCTGTCCTACGATCAAGAATCCCGAATATGTATTGCCGATCCAGCCGTAACAATATATATATATATATATATATATACAGTATATATATATATATATATATCCATTGCGTGCTGCTGGAATCATGGAGTGAAAAGGTCTTGTTCACACGTGTGTGTGTGTGTGTGTGTGTGTGTGTGTGTGTGTGTGTGTGTCTGCCTGTCTGTCTCTGTCAATGTGTGTGTGTACAAAGGAGTACAAAGGAAATCAAGCAACAACAGGTCTAGTGACCCTTCTAGGTTGCTTGTCCTCCAAAACACTGAGGATCAAGTGTCCAAACAGTGGTTTAGAGTGGGTAAGGGAACATTGGAAAGGGAATTACTGCCCTGGAACTAATGTCCGTGGCAGGATTAGGAAGTTAGTAGGGGACAGATGGGTTAGTAACTGAGGGGGGGATAAAATAAAGTTATTCATTTACAAACGCAGTCAGTCGTGGGTTTGAAGCGAGATATTTGTCTAGGCGGAGTTTAAATGAATCAACGGTGATGCAGTCTATAACGTTTCGGGGAAGCCCATTCCACAAGTTGACAACTCGATTGAAGAAGAAATTCTTAGATTCGTGTGAGTTAAAAGATTTACCGATAATTTTGCAACCGTTTCCCCGCGCGTAATTAGCTTGGTCGATAGTGAAGTACTTACTACAGTTCATATTGTCGATGCCTTTGATGATTTTGAACACTTGAATTAAGTCACCTCTTAATCTGCGCTGGGTTAAAGGAAATAGATTTAATTCTCTAAGACGCTCTTCGTATGGTTTGTTCTTTAGGCTAGGTATCATTTTGGTAACTCTATGTTGAACTCGTTCTAGCTTGTTTATATCTTTTTGGTAATAAGGGCACCAGTATTGAACGCAGTATTCCAGAAGAGGGCGGACTAAGGAATTGTAAAGGGTTAGGATAACTTCTTTGGATTTATGCTCAAATGACCTGCCTATAAAGCCAATTATTTTGTTTGCCTTCTAAACAACTTCTGAACATTGTTGACTCGGTTTTCGGTTACTCGATATTGTTACTCCCAGATCGGTTTCTCTGTTTACATTCTTAAGCTGAGTGCCATTCATCGAATAGTTTGCTTTCTCATTTAGGTATCCGATATGTAGTACTTTACATTTATCGCATTGAAACTCATTTGCCAAATTTGGGCCCAACATGACAATTTATCTAGATTGTGTTGCATATCGTCAACTTGTTCTTTTGAGAGTACGTTATTTGCAATTTTTGTATCGTCAGCAAATTTTGAGATTGTACAGGTGAGGCCCTCATCTATGTCGTTGATGTAAATTAGAAAGAGAATTGGTCCTAGTACCAATCCCTGGGGTACCCCGCTACTTACATTGGTCCATTTAGATGCCTTACCGTTTATGACTACTCTTTGCTTTCTGTCACTGAGCCCATTTTCTATCCATTTCAACACACCGTCTTGTATTCCATGCACTTTTAGTTTTAGCAGTAAACGTTTGTGGGGAACTTTGTCAAAGGCCTTTTGAAAATCAAGGTATATAATATCTACAGCTTTACTCTCATCGTAGAGGTTGAGGATATAATGGAAGAAGTCTAAGAGGTTTGTTAAACAGGAACGTTTTTTACGAAAGCCGTGTTGAGTATCTTTAAGTATGTTATTTTCCTCTAAGTGATTTACGAGTCTGTCTCGTATGACCGTTTCTAGCATTTTACATGCAACTGAGGTTAAGCTAATTGGACGATAGTTACTGGGTAGGGATTTTCTGCCTTTTTTGAATATCGGTGTTACGTTGGCTAGCTTCCACTGATCAGGCATAGTTCCAGAATGCAAGGATTTATTGAATAGTAATGTCAGTGGTTTGGAGAGCTCATCCTTAGCTTCCTTCAGAACTCTAGGCGAGATTGTATCAGGTCCAGGCGTTTTATTTACCTTGAGTTTATCTAAACAATTCAATACTTCTCTCTCTGTAACGGTGATATTGCTTAGAACATCTGAATTATCAATCTGAATCGGCGATGGTGTAGGGATATCACTGAGGTCTTCTGTTGTAAAAACTGATGCAAAGAAGGTATTGAGGGCATTACTCATTTGTACTTCGTCTTTGGTGTATTCTTCATTTTCATCGACTAACGGTCCAACAGTTGAAGTAACTACTTTTTTCTTTCTGATATAACTATAGAATTCTTTCGGGTTTGTTTTACTTTGAATCGCAATATGTAACTCTAAGGTCTTTTTACTTTGCTTAACTTTTTGGCTTTGCGTCGTAGCTCTACAAATTTCACCCGCTCTTCGTCTTTTTGTGAGGATTTTAATCTATCATTAGCAAATTTTTTAGCAAGCAGGCAGTTTGAAATATCTTTATTCCACCATTTGGGCTTATTATTATGGCCTGGACGCCGTATTTTCGATGGTATGCAGTCTTGCACTGCTTTTAGGTAAGTGGTTTCGAATAACTTCCAAGATGTATTTATGTCGTTATTGTTAATTAAAAAGCTCCAGTCAGTTTCTTTAAACATAGCTCTAAGTTTATGGAAGTTTGCTTTCTTGAAATTAGGGACTTTTTCGATGCTACTATTTGGTTCGTTACTAGTAAACTTTAAAGTGAAAGTTATCGTACGATGGTCGCTGTTACTGAATTCATCACCAACATTCAAATTCTCTATTAATTCTTCTTTTGTTGCAAGTACAATGTCAAGAATGTTATTACCACGGGTCGGCGTTCGAACAAATTGATAAAGCGAACTCTCTTGCAAGTTCGTATACAAGTCATGTCCGGAGTGTGAAGTAAGAGTATCGCCCCACTTGGTCACAGGTAAATTAAAGTCGCCAAAAATTACGGTATCTTGTGAGTTACTTACATCTGCAATTTGTTCGTAAATTTCTCGGTCAGTTTGCACTGATTGAGCTGGAGGTCTGTATATTAATGCAAGTATTATTTTTGTACCTTTATTATTCTTTATTAGCACAAAAGATGCGTCGACGTTCACAATTTGAGGTTTTGACAAGAGGGTAGGGTTAAGACTTTCTTTGATATAAAGTAAAACGCCACCTCCATTTCGATTTATTCGGCTTTTCTCAAACATTACATAACCGGGAAGTGAATACTCTGCTAAAAAGTCTCTATCTTCTGTATTGAGCCAAGATTCTGTTATGCCAATCACATCATAATTTTCTGTAAACACTAGCTCCTCTAAATCTGAAAATTTATTGCTATGCTACGAGCGTTTGCATAGAAAACCTTTAAATTTGTTATTTTAGAACTCACGGAACGGAACGCTCTTTAATAATATTTTTGGTTCTTGTCGGATCTACATTTATGTTCATGGCTGTCCTCGGTCCTCGCTGTCTTCGGTCCTTATCGCTGGTGGTCCTCGGTTGCCTCTGTTTTTTTCTTGGCGTTGGATGATTTATGTCACTGCTGCTTCTTCTCTGATGGCGTTTTTTGATCCATGGCTGCGGACTGCTTCGTGTAGGAGACGACCCATGCGTGCTGAACCCACAGGGTTTAGATGAGTGCCATCCTTGCGGAACAGAGTAGGCTGGTTGTAGAAGTTGTCCCAGAGGTTGATGAATTCAACTTCTTCCCTCAGACACAAATATTTTAGTCGGCTATTTGTGCTGAAGGCCTTGTCGTAGAATTTATCAGGTGCGTCGATCTTGGGGAGAATGCCTGAGATGATGATATTCCTTGACTTCCTTGTGAGTGTAGAGGTTTGCATATCTGTGTATGTATGTGTGTGTGTGTGTGTGTTCTGAAAATAATTATATGGAAATCGAATGAAAATATTGAAAAGTAAATGAAAAATAATTATTCCAGGCATACATGCATATACAAAACACACATATAGGAAGAGGGGAACAAAAACAAAAACACACACACACACCTGACCACCCAACCACCACTACATTCCCGCCCCCACCTCCTACTGCGCTACACACACACACACACACACACCAAAAACTTAGCTTTGAGAGAGATAGCAGCGAGTTTAACCGGAGAATAATGGTGAGAGGAGAGAATTTAAGCTGGAGTTGAGATGATGTGATGTGGGTCTTTGATGTGTGTGTGTGTGTGTGTGTGTGCGTGCGTGCGTGCGTGCGTGTGTGTGTGTGTGTATGTGTGTGTTTAGCTTAATATAGCTTAAAAGATGTCGTCGGTACAGAAGGGGTTAACAGTGACGTCACAGGAAGATTTATTAGGCAGAGTCTGGGTGGCTGCATCTTCTATAGTGCTAAAATATCTTAACACTTTAACTGTGAGAGGGTTTTACTGAATTTAGTAAGCTTCCCTGTCTTAGCCAAAATAGTAAATCGCATGATAATATACAGGTAATACTGAAGAAGCATATTGAGAAGACATTAAGCTATATGACTTAAATAACTAAATGAATAAATAACCGTGTAGCCCAGCCTTCAATATGATATAGAGTATCGTTTGTACATATTTACGCAATATCTATAGATTGTAATAGAAAATATGTTGATTATCGTCAACACAAACACACACACACACACACACACACACACACACACACACACACACACACACACACACATCCCGTATCCTAGTAGGTAGAGCTCTCGTCTCACACACGAGGGGTCGGGGGTTCAATCCCCGGCCGGGCGGAGACAAATTGGGCTTGTCTCCTTTCATGTGTTAGCCTCAGTTCACCTAGCTGTAAATAGGTACCTGGAATAAGTGGACGACGTTGTGACGTCCCATCTGGGGTTGGCAAAAATGGTACAAGGCGAGATGGGTATCATATGGTTCACCTAAGCTGATGGCTACCTAAGCCTTCGGGCGAGACGGTACCGTCTATAGTGAGAATGGTACCATACAGATCCACCCTAAGCCTTCGTTTCCGATGTCGCCAATTGGCTAAGTACAGACTACACACACATCCACAGCCATTCCAACAGTACATAAAACACTTAACATGCATTTCACGCAATACATTCCCAGTTAAGGAGGCGCGATAATAATGAGCTTAGCTCGCATTGCGTGGATTCCCCTTGACGAACAAGTAACTGAGTAACAATGCATTTTCAGCCCTATTCCATTATGCTAGTTATCACACCATCTAATTTAATGGCATAAGGTATATATTTTGTGGTGGACATGTTGTGACAAGTAGAATCTGATACCATATGTTTAATGCCTCCAAGTGTAAAGATTTTAAAATATATTTGCATAAACTCTTTCAATCACATTACTTTTATTATTCAACTTTGTTATACAACCACAAGCATTTGCTCTGCTTGGAATAAAACCCTTAAATTTCAACTCAAATGAAATCCCAGACGATACTATTCAGCTACGGAAATATTCCTTGGAAGGAATGGCTCTAAATATTGCCTAAGTTGATGTTCTCGTCAGGAGGTATATAACTAGTAAACAAATAACATAAAAAGAACATATCCAAATACTGATATGCAATATTTCGCTATTACATAAAACAGCGTGACAATATTCAGCCTTCTGTAAAACCTAAACCAACAATAGACGACTACCAAAAATAAACCCTTATTATATTATTCAGCTAAGGAAAGACCCCTCGGAGGAAACAGCATAAATATTGTAAACGTGCTCATCAGGAGAGAACTAGAAAACAGATAAAATATAAGAACATTCCTAATTGAAAAGGCGCAATATTGCGAAACAAAATAAAAAGTGACAACATTCAGCCTTCTGTAAAACCCAAACCAACAACAAACGACTACCCCAAAATACACCGTTATCTCCTTAGCTGTGGGTGGCAGGGTAATATGCATAAAGGGTATACTAATAAAGATGAATACTATATAGGGTATAATAATAAAGATGAATAATATATAGGGTATAATAATATAGATGAATAATATGTAGGGTATAATACACAAGAGATATATAAATGATCTGTTAAGGGGGAAGGGTTTATTTTTTGGGTCGATTATTTCATTTATTTATTGTTTTTCTAGTTTCCTACCTAGACCTCCATCAAACTGTTAAACATATCCAATAGATCCCCCTGTTAGATTAATTTGTAAAAAAATTGGTAGAAAAATGTCTCGGCCGAAGGCAGGTTCTTCCAAAATTACAGGCTCACTATCGTTCGCCAGGGAACAATTGACATTTAAATAGCACAAAAGGTATTAATATTGACAAAGACATGGGGCGAAAGGTCTTCAAACCAAAACCAAACATAAACGACTCCCCAAAATAAACCTTTATCTCCATAGCTGTGGGTGACCAAGGTAATAATATGCATGAAGGCTATAGTAATAAAGAGTAATAATATATATGGTATAATACATTAGAGATATACTGATTATATGTGCAGACCGTGGGAGTCGTAGGGTATAATTTATCTGATAAGTGTTTTGATATAGTGAGGCTCTTGCTTTAGTGCAATGTGACTGGCAAAGTTGTTTATACCTTACTCATTCACTCTCTCACTCTTACTTTTTCTCTCTCTCACACACACACTCACACTCAGTCTTACGCTCTCTCTCTCTCTAAAACTTCCATAATTCCATAATAAAGCAAACTTCCATAAACTTAGAGCTATGTTTAAAGAAACTGACTGGAGCTTTTTAATTAACAATAACGACATAAATACATCTTGGAAGTTATTCGAAACCACTTACCTAAAAGCAGTGCAAGACTGCATACCATCGAAAATACGGCGTCCAGGCCATAATAATAAGCCCAAATGGTGGAATAAAGATATTTCAAACTGCCTGCTTGCTAAAAAATTTGCTAATGATAGATTAAAATCCTCACAAAATGACGTAGAACGGGTGAAATTTGTAGAGCTACGACGCAAAGCCAAAAAGTTAATTAAGCAAAGTAAAAAGACCTTAGAGTTACATATTGCGAATCAAAGTAAAACAAACCCGAAAGAATTCTATAGTTATATCAGAAAGAAAAAAGTAGTTACTTCAACTGTTGGACCGTTAGTCGATGAAAATGGAGAATACACCAAAGACGAAGTACAAATCAGTAATGCCCTCAATACCTTCTTTGCATCTGTTTTTACAACAGAAGACCTCAGTGATATCCCTACACCATCGCCGATTCAGATCGATAATTCAGATGTTCTAAGCAATATCACCGTTACAGAGAGAGAAGTATTGAATTGTTTAGATAAACTCTAGATAAATAAAACTCCTGGACCTGATACAATCTCACCTAGAGTTCTAAAGGAAGCTAAGGATGAGCTCTCCAAACCACTGACATTGCTATTTCATAAATCCATGCAGTCTGATCAGTGGAAGCTAGCCAACGTAACACCGATATTAAAAAAAGGCAGCAAATCCCTACCCAGTAACTATCGTCTAATTAGCTTAACCTCAATTGTATGTAAAATGCTAGAAACACTCATAAGAGACAGACTCGTAAATCACTTAGAGGAAAATAACATACTTAAAGATACTCAACACGGCTTTCGTAAAAAACGTTCCTGTTTAACAAACCTCTTAGACTTCTTCCACGATATCCTCAACCTCTACGATGAGAGTAAAGCTGTAGATATTATATACCTTGATTTTCAAAAGGCCTTTGACAAAGTTCCCCACAAATGTTTACTGCTAAAACTAAAAGCGCATGGAATACAAGACGGTGTGTTGAAATGGAGAGAAAATTGGCTAGGCGACAGAAAGCAAAGAGTAGTCATAAACGGTAAGGCATCTAAATGGACCAATGTAAATAGCGAGGTACCCCAGGGATCGGTAATAGGACCAATTCTCTTTCTAATTTACATCAACGACATAGATGAGGGTCTCACCTGTACAATTTCAAAATTTGCTGACGATACAAAAATTGCAAATAGCGTACTCTCAAAAGAAAAAGTTGACAATATGCAACACAATCTAGATAAGTAGTCATGTTGGGCCCAAATTTGGCAAATGAGTTTCAATGCTGATAAATGTAAAGTACTACATATCGGATACCAAAATGAGAAAGCAAACTATTCGATGAATGGCACTCAGCTTAAGAATGTAAACAGAGAAACCGATCTGGGAGTAACAATATCGAGTAACCGAAAACCGAGTCAACAATGTTCAGAAGTTGTTTAGAAGGCAAACAAAATAATTGGCTTTATAGGCAGGTCATTTGAGCATAAATCCAAAGAAGTTATCCTAACCCTTTACAATTCCTTAGTCCGCCCTCTTCTGGAATACTGCGTTCAATACTGGTGCCCTTATTACCAAAAAGATATAGACCAGCTAGAACGAGTTCAACGTAGAGTTACCAAAATGATACCTAGCCTAAAGAACAAATCATACGAGGAGCGTCATAGATGATTAAATCTATTTCCTTTAACCCATCGCAGATTAAGAGGCGACTTAATTCAGGTGTTCAAAATCATCAAAGGCATCGACAATATGAACTGTAGTAAGTACTTCACTATCGACCAAGCTAATTACGCGCGGGGAAACGGTTGCAAAATTATCGGTAAATCTTTTAACTCACACGAATCTAAGAATTTTTTCTTCAATCGAGTTGTCAACTTATGGAATGGGCTTCCCCGAGATGTTATAGACTGAAGCACCGTTGATTCATTTAAACTTTGCCTAGACAAATATCTCGCATCAAACCCTCGACTGACTGCATTTGTAAATGAATAACTTTATTTTATCCTCCCCTCAGTTACTAACCTATCTGTCCCCTACTAACTTCCTAATCCTGCCACGGGCATTAGTTCCAGGGCAGTAGTTCCCTTTCCAATTTTCCTTACCCACTCTAAACCACTGTTTGGACACTTGATCCTCAGTGTTTTGGAGGACAAGCAATCTGGGTTACTAGATCTGTTATTGCTTGATTTCCTTTGAGAGAGAGAGAGAGAGAGTGAGTAAATTCTTCCCTATGATCAAAGGCCTCAAACTTAATAACAATGGAAACCAACTCTCTTATCCAAGGGCGAACCGCTCAACAAGACACAACAAACGTATAATAGGTAGGCCAGACTCCTACAGATAACCTACAATATACTTTTCCCGGAGACAGAGACAGAAAAAGCTTACCTCTCTACCAGTGCAGGCCCAGAGAGTTTTGCAGTGGAAGGAAGGAAGGAAGAAGTTTGGAGCCTGATACGATTGTGGTGGTTTAAGAAGGTTTGACAGATAAAAGAGATAGATAGGTAGTTATATAGGTAGATATATAGATAGATAAGTAGATGGAGAGAGAGATAGATATATATAGATATAATATATCTATATATATATATCTATCTCCATCTACTTATCTATCTATATATCTACCTATATAACTACCTATCTATCTCTTGCAACTATATTATAGTTGCAGTGGAAGGAAGGAAGGAAGAAGTTTGAAGCCTGATATGATTGTGATGGTGGTTTAAGAAGGTTTGATAGATATATATATAGAGAGAGAGATATATAGATATATAGATAGATAGATAAATAGATACAACTGATAGATAAACAGAAGAGTGAGTGAATTCGACCCTCTGATCAAAGGCGATAACAATGAAAACCAACTCTCATATATAATATCTCTTAGATTGAAGACTCGTCCTAAATTCTTTATTTCATATAAAGCTACACAATTAACTTTTTACATACAGTATATACAGCAGAGATAACAGTAATCTTAAACATTACCGCATTCTAGGTTCAGATATATATATATATATATATATATATATATATATATATATATATATATATATATAGAGAGAGAGAGAGAGAGAGAGAGAGAGAGAGAGAGATTCAGCGGTAGGAAGGGACTGGGAAAGAAGTTTGGAGCCAGATAATATTATGATAATTTAAGAATGTTGACAAGTAGCTAGAGAGAGAGATGTGTGTGTGTGTGTGTGTGTGTGTGTGTGAGAGAGAGAGAAAGAGAGAGCGAGTTGCAGCGGAAGGAAGGGACTGGGAGAGAAGTTTGGAGCCAGATAATATTATGATGATTTAAGAATGTTGACAAGTAGCTAGAGATATATGTGTGTGTGTGTGTGTGTGTGTGTGTGAAAGAGAGAGAGAGAGAGAGAGAGAGAGAGAGAGAGAGAGAGAGGGGAGGGGGCAACTGTTAAGCTTGATGGAGGTCTATGGAGGAAACTAAAACAAATAATAAATACAGTAAATAAATATATAAACAAATACCTAAACATATCCCCCTTTATGGTCTTCGAGGACGCGTTCATTCTGTTGCAATGATAGGTGTATAGTCAATTCGCTTACAGGGTATTTTGCCCTCAGTCACCTCACTCATATCAGTTTTTAACCTATACAACTTTAACTTCATCTAAACTTAACGGAACCTAATATTAACCCCTTCAGGATATGATTGCACATTTCCCTTCTGTTATCTGGCTATTATTAGACGATTGTATTCATATTAGGAAGGGTATATGGAAATCAGAGGTGCAGATACTTCCTAAGCTGTACAGAATCGTGTAATGATAACCAGAATATGCAGTCAAAACGCAGCATAGTCATCAATGGGTTAAAACTAATTTACAGCTTACCCTAACCTAATTTAGTTTATTGTGATCTATGCTAGAGTAACACACACACACACACACACACATCCACCAATGAATGAGCCTCAACAGGTGGAACGGATGAGGTAAGCTGTGGTAACCTAAACAAAATATACTGTACTATAACCAATTCATTATAAGGAGGCCAGAAATCGTAACACCCTAACCTCTATATCTCAAAACGGGCTAGAACAAATCGCCTGTAAATTACCACACTTATTACCTGTCTAACTCCTCCCAAATGGTAGAAATATTAGCTCGATTACTTTAGTCGTTTGTGAGTTATATTGGTTAATGTTCAAAAGTGTTGGCCTACTATTTTGGAACAAGGTATTATGCTGAGTAAAAGGAGATGAGCATCCTATATTATGATCCTAATTTTACTTTTCTCTTTTCCAGTGTTGGGAGTCTAGTGCACGTGAGGTGGTGCTGAAGGGCCTGAGTCCCGCCTCCTCCGGTAACTACAAGTGTGAGGTGATCAGTGACCACCCCTACTTCAGGAAGGACATGAAGAACGCTACCCTCACCGTATTCAGTAAGTACAATATAAATAGTTCAGTACTATATCTTTAACCTCTTTAGCACCATGACGCCCTTTTACCTTTGATTTTGGCTAAAATTAGAAGGTTTTATGCAGTTTATGAAGGACCTATGATACTAAGAGGGTTTATTGAGATTGTATTTAACCACTTGAAACGAATAGGTTGATTACAAACTAATGGGAATCATCTAATGGTAACCAGAATATGATGAAATTTCCGTCATGGTGCTGAAGGGGTTAAACAATAACAAAGAGGACAGCCCTCCACCTTATACTCTTCTACTTTGCTCTTTCTTTCCTACTTTACTTCTCTCTTAATTCTTAGAGACCTTTCACCTCCCCAACCTGACTATCCCCCTCTACTTTAACTTAATTCTTAGAGACCTCTCACCTCCCCAACCTGACTATCCCCCTCTACTTTAACTTAATTCTTAGAGACCTCTCACCACCCCAACCTGACTATCCCCCTCTACTTTAACTTAATTCTTAGAGACCTCTCACCTCCTCAACCTGACTATCCCCCTCTACTTTAACTTAATTCTTAGAGACCTCTCACCACCCCAACCTGACTATCCCCCTCTACTTTAACTTAATTCTTAGAGACCTCTCACCTCCCCAACCTGACTATCCCCCTCTACTTTAACTTAATTCTTAGAGACCTCTCACCTCCCCAACCTGACTATCCCCCTCTACTTTAACTTAATTTTAACGTTATTCAGATTTGTAAGGAGACAAAAGGCAAAGCTGACTGTAAAGAGAGCCTTCCCCACTTCCCCCACCTCAAAAAACAAAACAAAAACACAAATATAATACATAAATGGAATATAATAAATCAATAGAATACAAGTAAAAATACAGAAAAAGAAAACAAATAAATAAACAAATACATCCATAAATAAATACATCCATAAATAAATAAATAAACAAATACATCCATAAATAAATACATCCATAAATAAATACATCCATAAATATATAAATAAACAAATACATCCATAAATAAATAAATAAACAAATACATCCATAAATAAATAAATAAACAAATACATCCATAAATAAATAAATATAATAAGAAAAAAACAAAAATGTTACAGGAGTGCCAGATTCCGTACGTTAGGGTCAATTAAAGTGTCTGGGCCCCTTTAATACGATGATGCCTTACATAAATTTATGTTCAGGCAAACATTAGACGATTCTAAGTAGTTTAATTAAGAAGGGCTTATGTTATTCAGATTTTTTTTTTTTTTTTTTAAAGATAGTCTTTACCGAGGATTAGAGCCACATATAGTCTCTAATCCTTGATATACACCGCTTTAAGTCCTAGAGGTATATCAAATTAGTAAATACAATAAAATAATATTAATATTAATTTAATAATAATAAATAAAAAAATAAAAAATAAATATATATATATACTGTATATACTGTATATAATATACAAATATATACAAATCTCTCCTTAACACCATCATTAGCCTCACCATCATCGAATCCTCTGCATTTCGTATACAAACACAAATTTCAAACCAAATGTATACCACTCGCAAGAAAGAAGGTAAAATTCCCTCTCGTTTTAGATCAGGGCGGGACTTATATACTCCCATTTAGAGGGCTAGGCAAAATATATATATATATATATATATTTTTTTTTGTGAGCGGACTAATTGAGGGTTTAGCCTTTCTTTCTTTTATCGGGGTACATAAAAATAGGGAGAGGGTATTTTCTTCATTGGGACATGAACGCAAGGGTAGGGAGAAATAGTTATTTATCTTTCACACTCTCTCTCTTGCTCACTTTCTTTCTCTCTATTTCTCACTCTCTCTCGCTCTCTTTCTCACTCTCACTCTCTCACACTCACTCTCACTCTCACACACTCACTGTCACTCTCACACACACACTATATCTCTCTCTCTCTCACACACACACACACACACGCACACTGCATTATCACTGTACTGCTATGCCAATGAATAAAACCCCTCTGTATTTCTAAGCTTCTCCTTTTGCTATAACTGATATTGTCAACTTTCCTTGCCTTGTTATGCCTCCCGTGTATAATTACGAGCATAAATTACCACGTATTTATTTGTTTCTGTAACGAAGACAAACAAGGCTATAGTGTATGCTGTATTATATCTTGGATGCTTTAGAACTAGGGTGTAAGGGTGCAAAGGATGAAATGGGTGTAACTTTATAACTGTAGTACTTATTTATGTTACCCTCACCCCTCTCTCGTTACCTTGTCACTGAAACTTGTAGCCCTTCCCTTACTGTAACCTGTATGTATATATATATATTGTTACGTATCTTGATCCTCAAGTGGTTAACTTGATGAATCTAGATAGCACAGAGATATATATTAAGGTATCAGTCAGCTGAAGGCAAAACAAAAGTAAAATCTAATAAAATTATTTCCTGTTGTTGCTTCCTTTCCTTTTGGATCTTAGGACTTAGTATCCTTTATTGACTGATACTCTTTAATTATGAAAAATACTGAAACTAATTAAAGTCATGTAGTATTTATAAAGAATTATTATTTAACCGAAGCTTAGTAGGCTATGGTTATGAACCGAAGTTATATCTAAAGAAGGACTATTAATTTTATAAAAGTCTTGAAAGATAAATATTAAAGTAAGAATATTTCTGTCTCTTACCCTTTTTTAAATGAAATGATAGTTTTCTTATATGTCCTTTTATTTATATTTAATGTAGTTATTATTCTTGGTTCTTGTCTTACGTTAATAGTATTATATTATTATTATCATCAGGATTAATATCAAAGTCACAAAAAAGTTAGATATATATTTAATAATTAGTTAAATGTATTTCTTAACCACGTAACATTGTGGTTTGATTATGAGTAAATTAAGTTACAGGATCGCTTCATAGATTCGATTCAGGTCTCACTCAAATAATATTAAAAGCAAAAATAATATTTTGAAGCTAAAAGAATTTTCTTCAGCTTAGGAAATCACTAGAAGTAATATTAACACAGCCATGCTAGTCACTCTAAGGCGATATTACTAATATGAGACAATAGCATCACCGTACTAAGCACCGTTAAGCAATGTAAGCTTAATTAAAAGAAAAATGAAAGAACTCGTAAGTATTAATATAAAACAATAGTATTACTTTCATCATAACTCAATTACTTAAAGAGTTACTTTAGTCCACAAGTTAGTCAACTAAAATAGTTAAGTACATAATAATAGTAGCGTTAACGTTAATTCCCAATCAAATAGTTAAGTACATAAATAGTAGCGTTAACGTTAATTCCCAATCAAATAGTTAAGTACATAAATAGTAGCGTTAACGTTAATTCCCAATCAAATAGTTAAGTACATAAATAGTAGCGTTAACGTTAATTCCCAATCAAATAGTTAAGTACATAAATAGTAGCGTTAATGTTAATTCCCAATCAAATAGTTAAGTACATAAATAGTAGCGTTAACGTTAATTCCCAATCAAATAGTTAAGTACATAAATAGTAGCGTTAACGTTAATTCCCAATCACATATCTCACTAACCAACATAACGTAAGTGTTTACACCGAACACACTTAACACACACTTATATAATCTGACTGACAGTCACAATCCCATTATAATATTTCACCCCGTCTTCCTCCAGCTGCAAGTTCACCTTCCCCAACTCCAAATGAGACTGATTTGAATGCCCACAACTCGAGTCTTATATACTGAACAATGATTGTGTAGGAACGAATCAGGAGGCGGGGGGTTGTGCCCGTTCCAATAACAGCTCCTCGAGTTGCATAGCAGGTGTGTGGACCAATGGAGTCTCCTGGCGTCGATCATACGTCATAGCGTCGGGTCATCAAAGTAGTTTGCAGGGTCCCCTATGACGCACGCAGGTGTGAAGGCTTGTTTGCTGGTATGCGGGCGAGCTGGTTTCCCACTCGCTGGTTCGCTCGCTGGTCTGCTTCGCCGCTTCGGTAGTTTGACACTCCTTCAACTCTAATTCTAACTCTTAAATTAACATACAGGACTCCGTATGTCAGACCTCCCCCCTAGAAAAGAGTTTAAGGAGTATAGTACATAATATTAAACATAATACATATATAGATTCACCACCAGATTGGCAACAGCAAGATTATAATAAGGATATAATAAGGATATCACCCAAAGTAGGCAACGTCTCCAGGTACCACATCAGAACATTGCCGGAACGTAGCTGGAGCGTTATTCGAACTGCAAGGCATCTCACAGCTGAAGGCTTGAAAGCGCACTACTAAAGCATAATATTTACCTCGCTACAAGGGAGAGCTAATTGCCAAAATCCTCTCATTAAGTTAAACTTACTGCGGTATGAGGCCAACCTGGTAAATGCAATCTTTGATCCGTGGCAGTGGGTAGGCATCGTTCTTTGTGACAGCATTAACTTGCCTATAGTCCCTACAAAACCTATGGCTCCCGTCTGGCTTTGGCATAAGTATGACCGGACTACTCCACTGGCTTATGGCCCTTGTGATCAGCTGGTTTGAAAAAATGAAGTCAAGCTCGACCTGCAGTATACTCCTGCGTTGTGGTGAGACACGGTAGGGGGATAGTTTAATGGGAGTTGCATCCCCTACGTCGATGTCGTGCAAGGCCAAAGAAGTGAGCCCTGGAGTATCACGGAACACACTGGGAGACTGAGATAAAACAGAGATTAGTTGGTTCGCTTGATCAGAGGGGAGATGACATAGTTTAGATGGTAATTCCCCCCCAAGCTACTGAATTATACTGAAAGTTGGATAGGCTACATGACAAGTCAAAGTCTGCATGGATACCTTCAGGCTCTGGAACAGTCTGTTGCGGGTCAGTAAGAGAACTGAAGACTTCGTCCGCACCAGGCTGTCCACAGGTCCTGACATTCACTGCCACAGTGGGAGAATCTGGAAGAGAGGAATCAGGGGACCTATGGTAGGGTTTCAACATATTTATATGGAATACTTGCGTGGGCTTTCTCCTGTCTGGGGTAGTTACTAGATAATCGGTAATGCTCACCCTCTGAATGATCTTATATGGGCCCCTGAACTTGGCAGAAAAAGGTTGGCCAAAAAGGGGGAGCAGGACCAAAACCTCATCACCGGGCTGAAACTCCCTCTCACGGGCTTTTCTGTCATACCATTTCTTCATGGAGCTTTTAGCCACTGTCAAGTTTTGAGCGGCAAACTCACATGAGGATCTCAGCCGGGTTTTGAAATCTGAAACATACTTGAGGAGGTTTTGGTTCCCCTCCTGGCCAACTAGGCTATCCTGCAATAGTTGCAAAGGACCTCTTACCTGGTGACCGAAAACTAGCTCATTAGGGGAAAAACCCAGGGATTCAGTTGGAACCTCACGAGTAGCAAATAAAAGAAAAGGTACCCCCTTATCCCACTCAACTCCGGTCTCTGTACAATACTTACGTAACATTCCCTTTAATGTCTGATGATATCGTTCGAGAACCCCTTGACTCTCTGGGTGGTAGGTGCTAGACTTAACATGCTCGATACCCAACTCCTTCAGGGAATGCTGAAAAAAGTTAGAGGTAAAATTAGTTCCTTGATCACTTTGCACCTCATGGGGGAAACCCATTCTGGTGAAGAATTTGAGCAGTTCCTTGATGACAGTTGGAGCAGAGGTAGTCCTTAAGGGTATAACCTCTGGGTAGCGAGTTGCCATGTCCATGATAGTTAATAAATAAATGTTACCTTGGGAAGTCTTAGGCAATGGGCCTACAATGTCCACTACCACCCGAGTAAAAGGATTCTCGAAAACGGGCAAGGGCACCAGAGGATGTACAGGCACCTTCTGATTGGGTTTTCCTGTCATCTGGCAAGTGTGACACACTCTACAAAACTCCACTACATCTGCACGCATTCCTGGCCAGTAAAAGTGGACTCTGATTCGGTCTAGAGTTTTTCTCACACCTAGGTGTCCTGCCAATGGTATACAATGTGCCATTTCCATGATATCTCTACGACAAGGTTTGGGGACTACTACTTGATGGACGTCCCAAGCCCCGTCATCGATTGGTCTGTGTGGCTGTCTCCATCTACGCCACAATACTCCTCCTTTGAGGTAGAAACATTCACCACCCTCCTTCTCACATTCCTCTTCACTCACGGACCTGGCAGCTAACTCCTTGCATTCACGATCATCTCTCTGTAGCTCTACCAGGCCACTAGGACAATTTGGAGGGGTTTCATGGTCATCGTTAGGGTCAAGATGAGCCATAAAGGTGTCAGATAAATCCACCTCAGTCACATCATCAGGCACAGTTGGAGCGTCATTCACACTCTCATCATCCCTTTCATCAACTCTTACATTTGGTACATTTCTGTCTGAGGGAACTGCTACTTGAGGCATTGAACGTGTGACAGCACACACAGGGAAAACTGTTGGCATCTCCTTTTCGAGCTCACCGGTTAGTGGCTCGTTAACAGGGGAAAGTGACAAAATGGGGTCTGGTCGGACCTTCTCACCTGCTACATCATTCCCCAAAAGGAGTGTTACCCCAGGCACAGGGATATCTTGGGACCTACACTAAGCTATGGTGGCCTCACCCTGTAGTAACTCACATTCAATTTCGACTTTTACCAAGTGTGCATAAAATTGGCCTCCAGCACCTCTCATTACAACTGGTTCGCCAGGTGGGCACTCAGTGTAAGGATTCACCATGAGGGTGCTAGTAGAACCTGTGTCTCTCAGAATTTTTACCTCATGCATACAACCATTTAATCTCACGTTGCCAGATGAAATAAAGGGACGGTAACTGTCCTGCACTGATGGTAAAATTATTATTGGCTTAACCCTAGTGGGTTGCACCACACATGCTACTACACCCCTGTCTAGATGATTTACGTTAGCTGCTCGGTACTCCTTCTGTCGGGAGTCCTGCATTAAAGGAACTTTTGGTGCTAGGTACTCCTTCTGTCGGGAGTCCTGCATTAAAGGCACATATGGAGTTTGAGATACGGCGGCAACTGTCTGCCCCGATCTCTCGGTTTTCTCCTTGGCCCAGCACTGATAAGCTAGGTGGCCTCTCATGCCACAAAAAGTACATACTTTAGGGGATACGGGAACGTTCCCTCTTTGAGCATTACTATTAATTTGGGGCCCACCTCTGTTACCATTGCCCAGAGTCGCATTTTTAGTTGGGGGAACAATTCTATTTTGGCTAGCTGGGGAAGACGTTATAGGCTTGTGACTGGGTCTGTCATATTTGTGATTGGGATACTTAAAATTAGAACTAGAATTATCGTAGGGCTTCTTTCCACGAAATTTGTTGTTGAGCACGTATGTGTCAGCCATGTCAGCGGCGTCGGCAAGACAATCTACCTTTTTCCCCTTTAAATGTTAGGATACAGAAGAATCAATTTTCCATAGGAAATTTTCTAACAGAACCAACTCCTTCAGATCGTTGTAGCTTGTGACTTTCTTACTCTTGACCCAATGATTGAAAGTTTTAATCATGGTCCTGGCAAATACCTTATGGGTTTCTTCTACTTTCTTCTGGTTTTTAGGGAAAGATTGCCTGTAAGCCTCAGGCTGCAATTGATAGGTTTTTAAGATAGCTTCTTTGAGATTGTCATAATCCTGCCTAACTTCTGCTACTTCTGACAAATACGTGGCTCGAGCCTGCCCTGTCAAAACGGTTTGTAACATAAAAGGCCATTGATCTCTTGTCCACTTCATACCTCCAGCAACTTCCTCAAACAAAACAAAGAAATCCTGCACATTATCCTCAGTGAAAGGTGGAATGACACTAGTCATAGTCAATCATAGTCAATAGGGGAGGTGTGGTGGAGTGGTCTTGCCACTGGCCTGGTAATCCAAAGGTCCCGGGTTCAAATCCCGATGTATCAATGGGCAGATATTATTGGGATGGAATTTGTGCTGTACCTGGTATCAGTGCATTACCACAAGCCCACCGAAACGTCAATAAAATACCCTCATTGTTCCCTGATTAAATAGCACTGTATGAATATTCCCATATTCAAAATATGCTATAGGGGTGCAATGCCTGGTGAGTTATCTGCTCAACAGGTGGCGTTGTGTGTGTGTAAGTGTGAGAGTCCGAGTGTAGGGGTTGAGACAGTGAAGCATGGGAATGAGGTGGCTTCAGAGATGGGGTCGTTTCGGGCCATGAGTGAGCACCGTGCCTCATGTGAAGGCAAGATGGCAGGTGCTCGTTGTTCTCTACGTGCTTCACATGTCTCACTCCCTAGACTGGAACAAGACCTCACAGGCTTCACTGTTCATTGTAAAGCGGTGAATGTTAAGGCTCTCAGCCTATGCCCGAGAGGAAGTAAGTTGGAATATAGAAAAAAAAAAAAAAAAAAAAAAAAAAAAATCCCAGAGGGGGAGTAATTAAGGGAGCATTTGTATTGACATTTAGTTGAGCCGTACGATATTAATATTCACATTGTTCGGTCGTTGCACTGGCATTTATTCTGGCTAGTTCTATAATTGCGTTGGCTTGTTCGGTCGTTGCTTTTATTCTGGCTAGTTCTATTGTTAGTCTGGCTTGTTCGGCATTTGCTTCAGCATTTATTCTGGCTTGTTCTAGTTCGAATAATTGATCAATGGTAAAACCAGGTGGCAATTGTTCATCAAGTTGGCTAGGTTTACTAGGGATACCACCAACTGCTCCGTCTCCCTCCCCGCCTTCTACAGGGAACAGGTGGGTTTTTATGGTCTGAGCCACCTCTACTTTGGACATGTTTGAGACAGTTAACTGGAGATGTGAGGCAAGCACTTTCAGTTCGGATTTTGACAGACAGTCAATATCAGGGGCTGTGGGTTCTGATTCTATGAAAACTCGAGCATCTTCGTCATTAATTAGATGAGGCATGATAAATATTTGATTTTTAAGTAGTGAAACAGTAATGAAACTGAGTGAAACTGTATGAAACAAATCCTGGTGAGGTCGCCACTCTTCTGATACGTATCTTGATCCTCAAGTGGTTAACTTGATGAATCTAGATAGCACAGAGATATATATTAAGGTATCAGTCAGCTGAAGGCAAAACAAAAGTAAAATCTAATAAAATTATTTCCTGTTGTTGCTTCCTTTCCTTTTGGATCTTAGGACTTAGTATCCTTTATTGACTGATTCTCTTTAATTATGAAAAATACTGAAACTAATTAAAGTCATGTAGTATTTATAAAGAATTATTATTTAACCGAAGCTTAGTAGGCTATGGTTATGAACCGAAGTTATATCTAAAGAAGGACTATTAATTCTATAAAAGTCTTGAAAGATAAATATTAAAGTAAGAATATTTCTGTCTCTTACCCTTTTTGAAATGAAATGATAGTTTTCTTATATGTCCTTTTATTTATATTTAATGTAGTTATTATTCTTGGTTCTTGTCTTACGTTAATAGTATTATATTATTATTATCATCAGGATTAATATCAAAGTCACAAAAAAGTTAGATATATATTTAATAATTAGTTAAATGTATTTCTTAACCACGTAACATTGAGGTTTGATTATGAGTAAATTAAGTTACAGGATCGCTTCATAGATTCGATTCAGGTCTCACTCAAATAATATTAAAAGCAAAAATAATATTTTGAAGCTAAAAGAATTTTCTTCAGCTTAGGAAATCACTAGAAGTAATATTAACACAGCCATGTTAGTCTAAGGCGATATTACTAATATGAGACAATAGCATCACCGTACTAAGCACCGTTAAGCAATGTAAGCTTAATTAAAAGAAAAATGAAAGAACTCGTAAGTATTAATATAAAACAATAGTATTACTTTCATCATAACCCAATTACTTAAAGAGTTGCTTTAGTCCACAAGATAGTCAACTAAAATAGTTAAGTACATAATAATAGTAGCGTTAACGTTAATTCCCAATCAAATAGTTAAGTACATAAATAATAGCGTTAACGTAAATTCCCAATCAAATAGTTAAGTACATAAATAGTAGCGTTAACGTTAATTCCCAATCAAATAGTTAAGTACATAAATAGTAGCGTTAACGTTAATTCCCAATCAAATAGTTAAGTACATAAATAGTAGCGTTAACGTTAATTCCCAATCAAATAGTTAAGTACATAAATAGTAGCATTAATGTTAATTCCCAATCAAATAGTTAAGTACATAAATAGTAGCGTTAACGTTAATTCCCAATCACATATCTCACTAACCAACATAACGTAAGTGTGTAAGTGTTTACACCGAACACACTTAACACACACTTATATAATCTGACTGACAGTCACAATCCCATTATAATACTTCACCCCGTCTTCCTCCAGCTGCAAGTTCACCTTCCCCAACTCCAAATGAGACTGATTTGAATGCCCACAACTCGGGTCTTATATACTGAACAATGATTGTGTAGGAACGAATCAGGAGGCGGGGGGGGGGTAGTGCCCGCTCCAATCACAGCTCCTCGAGTTGCATAGCAGGTGTGTGGACCAATGGAGTCTCCTGGCGTCGATCATACGTCATAGCGTCGGGTCATCAAAGTAGTTTGCAGGCTCCCCTATGACACACGCAGGTGTGAAGGTTTGTTTGCTGGTATGCCGGCGAGCTGGTTTCCCACTCGCTGGTTCGCTCGCTGGTCTGCTTCGCCGCTTGGGTAGTTTGACACTCCTTCAACTCTAATTCTAACTCTTAAATTAACATACAGGACTCCGTATGTCAGAATATATATATATATATATATATATATATATATATATATATATATATATATATATATATAGTATATATATAACTTTGCAAC